>JAOUZG010024106.1:0-14345 GCA_026289955.1 Argiope argentata | reverse complement strand
TGCTGACTGTTTCTAATATTCTGATTGGCTGATATAGAGAACTGAAATGAATACAGTAGTCTTGAGACTTCTCCCAGTCTTTTTTAAAAAGGTCATTTCATTTTTGGCTTGCTTCTAAACTGTGGTGTGAGACTTTCTTTCAGCTGCTGCACTTACCTGATTTTTTTTCTAAGATGTGTGCATCTAAAGCTCGGGAACTTTTAAAACGCAAGAGTGACCATCAAGATAAAATGCCTAAAAAATTGTGTTTTAACGAGCGTTTGGACGAAAAAATAACTTTGGATACTTTACCCAATAATATGGTTCATCTCGGTGACGGCTTGTTTGTTGTTGTGAATGAATTTCATAAGGAAACCCGTGTTCACATTCGAGTTTACGTAACAGATGACAATGGATTCCTTCATCCTACGAAAGAAGGAGTGTCTTTGAAGCCTGATGTATGGAGTTCTCTTCTCTCTAAACTTCGCACCTTTCCTGCCTTTCTGGATCCCGATGCCGTGGATGTTGTGAAAAAAGATGTGTGTATTTTCAATCACAGTGTCAACTCTCAAATGTGTGTTAGTCTACAGAGACTTTTTCAGAGAAAGGACAATTCATTTCATCTGGTGCCAGAAAGAGTAATCATCAGAGGAGCTCAATTTGAACACTTATTGGATTCACAGAACCGAATTTTCGATTGTATTAAATCTAGTCTCATAGCATACACACTCAAAGAACGTGTCCTTTTGGAAATTCAGAAGCATCCATATGACGAAAAATTAGATGACTGGGATGCTGATACGCCACAAGGTTATGATGAACTGGTAATTTCTTTATGTAAATGTTTGTTGGACTGTATTTCACAAAATATATCTGTGCTTTCAAAATCTGAATGTATAGATTGTAAGCATGGGTTCCTATTTAATATGGACGTTCATGACTGTGTGTCATTTAGTAAAAAACAGAATTTTGATGCTTATTTTGAAAAAGCATTGTATAATGTTGAATGGAATGTGTTAGCTGCTAAGTTCGTAAAACTGAACATTAAAAGGCCTTATTTGCAATGGTTTCAGAATGAATTATTTACTGAAATGAATTTTGTGAAATTCTTTTCGAAAATCGAAGAGTTGTATTTAAATGAAACTGTGGATGTATCTTCATCATGTTTTGAGTTTTAAAGTCTTATAATAAAATTTATTTATTTCCTCTAATTTGTTTCAGTTTTTATCTTATTCTTTATTTTTATTTATATTTTTATGCAAAAGTATATAAAGGCATTTGTGAATCCTATGTTATCTCATTGGTTATTAGTATATGTGGGAGAAGAACTTAAAAAAAAATATTTAATATTTTTCTTAATAAACTAAAAAAAAAAATGCTAGGAAACTCACTTGAAAAATTATATAAAAATCCTGAGCTTCCAGCAAGTTTTGCAGGCTTAAATGCTTTGCGAAGGGTTTTAGGAAACAGTATAAAGTCTAAACAAATTAAAAAATGGTTAAAGGCTAAAGAGTCTTACACTCTACATAGGGCAGCAAGACGAAATTTTAAAAGGAATCGAGTAATAGTAGGTGGAATAGATGAGCAGTTTCAAGCTGACTTGTTAGACATGCAGTCTCTAAGTAAATCTAATAAAGGATATAAATATTTGCTGACATGTATAGACGTGTTTTCAAAATATGCTTGGGCAATACCTTTGAAGGATAAAACAGGTCAAAGCATTTTAAGCGGCTTTCAGAAAATATTCAAAGAACGCACTCCTCAATTACTACAAACGGATAAAGGAACAGAATTCAAAAACAGAATAGTTCAAAATTATTTAAAGAAAATGAATGTACACTTTTTTACGACAAATAATGAAACGAAAGCTAGCATAATCGAACGTTTTCATAGAACTCTAATGTCAAAATTGACGAGATATTTTACAGAATATAACACTCAAAAGTACATAGACGTGATTCAAAAAATAATATCTAGTTATAATAATACGTGGCATCGAAGTATCAAAATGGAACCATCTTCAGTAAATATTGACAACCAAGCGATAGTTTGGCAAAATTTATATGGCAGTCTTTTCTCAGCAGGAATCCGGAAAACCTTCTTTTAAAGTAGGCGATACGGTTCGCATTAGTAAGTGGAAAGGAAAATTTGAAAAGGGATATGAAAATAATTGGTCTAGAGAAATATTTAGTATTTACAAGATTCTTTCAAGAATACCGATTGTTTATAAATTGAAGGATTTTAACAATAATGTTATAGAAGGTACATTTTACGAAAGAGAAATGCAAAAGGTTAAAGATTCCGGTTACTATCCTGTAGAAAAAGTGATTAAGAAAAGAAGTAAAAATGGAAAAATGGAATATTTTGTTAAATTTCTAGGATATCCAGAAGAATTCAATTCGTGGGTGAGTGAAGTGAAAATGCTATAAATAGGGGGATTCGTTAAGAAAAAAATCTATTCACTGTAAAACAAAATGTCATTCTATTTGACGCTTCCTTCTGATAGCTCTTTACATTATTTTCCCAATAATAAAATTTCAAGTTTTGTAACTCAGCTCCCTATACCGATATCATTAGAAGGAAAATGGGAAGTTGGATTAGCCGAAATAATTTACCCCCATACATGGTATAACATAAACGAGAAGAACAATATATTCGGTTTTGATTTAGGAGATGGAAAATTAATTACCAGAAAAATTCCACCAGGCTCCTATGAAACCGTTTCAGACGTTTTAAAAGCAATGACACTACCTTCACACGAAGGTAAAATCAGTTTTAAATTCAATGCTAATAACAAACGAGTAAAAATAAAAGCAGAAAATAAATCAAAAGTTATCTTACAAGAGGGTTTGTGTGATCTTTTAGGTTTCTATCCTCATGTTGTTGAGGGGGTTGAAGAAAGTTCTTTCGTAGCTGATCCGCAAGCAGCTTTCCCAGTATTTTATGTGTATAGTGATATAGTACAACCTGTCGTTGTAGGAAATGTTGAAGCACCCCTACTAAGAGTTGTGAGAATTTCCGGAAAAGACGGAGATGTTATTAGCGCTCATTATGATAGACCTCATTATGTTCCCGTAATCAGACAGTCCTTTCAAACCATTGAAATGGAACTTCGTCTTAATTCAGGTGCTTTGGTTCCATTTGAAAGGGGAAAAGTGATTATCGTTTTGCATTTTCGAATGCGACAAATCCTATAAATAGGTGGGATTTCTTAGTGTTGGCAATTATTTCCATATTTTTGATACGAAAGATGAGTTCTATTACAAAAGTACCGTATACTTGCTGCCCAACAAAATTCCAAGAACATTATACGAATCACAAAGGATCTGGAATTCCATATTATGAGGGAGTGTCTTTTCAAAAAGGGTATGGATTAGGAGGCATATTCCGCCGTTGGTTTCGAGCGGCATTACCATTTATAGTAAAAGGAGGAAAAGCAATTGGCAAAGAAGCTCTCATCACAGGAACGAATGTGGTAAACGACCTAGTTTCTGGGGAAGATATCAAAATTGCTGCCAGAAAAAGAAGTAAAGAAGCTGGAAAAAATCTGGCTCGAAAAGCTATTGGTCAAATACAGTCCATGATTGGAAAAGGAAAATATAAAAGGAAGAGAAAACCACAGAAAAAAAACATTTCATCTAAGGTACGAAAGAGAAGAGGTCGTGACATCTTTGATTCGTAATGGCTTACATTTTGAAAGGATCCCCAGAATGTGTCAAATCGGAATTGGAACTTTTTCACTTACCTCCGACTCAAACAGCCGTGGAAAATGGTCAGTGGGTTGAATTTCACCCATTGTCTAATGTATTCGATGGAGGACCTGTTGAATTTCACATTTCTGGAAGCGGCGAAGAGTATCTCGATTTGAGTCAAACCCAGCTTTATGTAAAAGCAAAAATTTTAAAAGCAGATGGTTCACCTATTCTAAAAGAAACTAATATTGATTCTGATTCATCTGCATCTGCATCAACAGCACCAACTGCTTCCACATCAACAAAACCTAATATTGGCCCTGTTAATTTATTTCTTCATTCAATCTTCAGTCAAGTAGACGTTTCCTTAAATGATCGCCTTGTGTCTAACTCTAGCAATACATATCCTTATCGATCTTATATTGAGACGTTATTGAATCACGGCTATGACAGTAAGACTTCTCAGCTTACATCTGAAATGTTTTACAGCGATAATGACGATGGATTGGAAAAGCGATCAAAATTTTTTGAATCGAGTGCTACAGTGGATATGATCGGAATACTACACAGTGATCTGTTTCATCAAGAAAGACTATTATTGAATTTGGTAGATGTGAAAATTAAATTGATTCGAAGTAAACCCGAGTTCTGCTTGCAAGGAGATGAAGGATACAAAGTTGTTTTGGAAAAAATCCATTTACTAGTTCGAAAAGTTCGTGTCAGTCCAGGTGTTATTTTAGGACACGTGAAAGCTTTAGAGAAAGAAACAGCAAAATATCCTATTAATAGAGTACTTTGCAAAGTATACTCTATTCCTCAGGGAAGTATGTCAATGGTGCAAGATAATATTTTCGTTGGTCAGATGCCCAAACGAGTCATCATCGGATGTGTGGAAAATGATGCATTTCATGGAACATTTGAAAAATCCCCTTTCGATTTCAAGCATTTTGACATAAATTTTATAGGAATTTATGTAGATGGTCAGCCAGTGCCACATAACCCCTTCGAATTGAATTTTCCTAATAATAATTACATCAAAGGTTACAATAGCTTATTTTCTGGAACTGATAAATTTGGACAAGACCAAGGATTATTTCTATCTAGAGAAGATTATATAAAGGGAAATACATTGTTTGCCTTCAATTTATCACCGGACCTTTGTAATGGAGATCATTTAAATCTCATTAAACATAGCAATTTGAGACTGGAAATTAAATTTTCAAAGGCGCTTTCTCAAACTATCTGTGTGTTGATTTACGCCGAGTTTGATAACGTAATAGAAATAAATAAATCGAGAAATATTTTATATGACTTTGGAAATTGAAAAATGAATGGAAATCAAATATATTTCATTTTATCAAGAGACCCGTATACTTCACCATTTTTCCGTGGCGTATTTGCATCCGATACTATCCCGATCTTGAAAGAAAAGTCTGCTATTGTTGTGAATACCGACACATCATCTGAACCAGGATCCCACTGGTTAGCATTGTACTTGGAAGACGACAAAGTTGAATTTTTTGATTCGTATGGAAATCCACCTGAATTTTATGGTAGACTGTTTCACGATTTCGTGTCCCGTTATTCCTCCGTGGTATGGAATTCATCAATGATACAAAATCCTACGTCTAATGTTTGTGGAGCTTATTGCATTTACTTTATCTTGAAACGCTGTCAAGGCAAATCTTTGTATTCTATTGTAAACAGTTTATCTCACTGTCAGAAAAACGATTTTCGAATGTACCAATTTGTCAAAAAAAGATATGGTGTAAGAATGATTTTTAGACAGTAAATAAATAGATTATTTAAAGAGTTTTTTCGTTATTTCATTCATTTTTTGTTTTATTATAAATACAACCACTCACGACATTTTCAGTCATTGAACATGAATTCATTACACTTACATCACCCATGCACCGTTCTTGTCGGTGGTGCAACAGGATGCGGAAAGACACACCTTGTAAAGAAATTAATCGATTTTAAGATGATACATCCTTTCCCCTCTAAAATTATTTGGTGCTATGGAGCTTATCAAAACCTTTACAAAGAAATGAAACATGTGGAATTTCACGAAGGACTCCCTTCCAATATCAATAGTGTTACGAATGCTGTAATTGTGATCGATGATCTAATGGCAGAACTTTCCAGCGACAACAAATTAAGCAAACTTTTCACTAAGGGAAGCCATCATCGCAATTTAACTATTATTTTTATAGTTCAAAATATATTTCACAAAGGTAAAGAAATGAGAGATATTTCATTGAATGCGCATTACATGTTTTTATTTAAAAATCCCCGTGATCGTTCCCAAATCATGCATTTAGGTCGCCAGCTTTACCCAAACAATGTTAAATTTTTTCGAGAAGTATACGAAGATGCTACCTCAAAAGCATTTAGCTATCTACTTGTTGATTTGACACCTCAAATCGATGATTCACTGCGCCTGCGCACTGGACTTTTTCCGGGAGATAAATTTTATGTATATCAACCTCGTTAGTCATTTCATTACGGAAGCACCATGACATCAGCAGTCTTAGATTTTGAAGGATTTCAGGTATTTCCGGGACGTTTTATCGTCAAAGAGATGGCAGTGTGTGCTGTGAATGACGAGACTTTCTGCGGACGATGGCTTTTTAAATCGCCTCATACTTTCGAAAAGCTGGATAGTAAGAAACAAAGTACTTACTCTTGGATTACTAAGTTCCTTCATCTAATCGAATGGAATGACGGTGAATTACCTTACGATACCTTTCGTTGCGTATTGGCAGTCATATTCGAAACGTTTTCCTATATTTACGTAAAAGGACGAGAAAAAAAGAAATTTCTAGAATTTTTGACCGGACGCGAAATATTAAATCTTGATGATTTTGAATGTCCCAAAGTACAAGATTTATCGAATTTTGATTTGATGTGTCCCTACATGCACGGGAAAAGTTTCCATCATTGCGCCGTCTACAAAGCTAAAGCATTTGCCAAATATTTGGAAACTATATAAAGTCCTTTTGCTGTGCAGATTTTATCAAATTAATCACCATGTGTACGAAGCAGCAGCTAGAATACTTGAAAGCTATTTGTAAAATAAAATCGAAAAGTTCTATTTTCAAAACATGCCCAAATAATATAATTAAAGCTCTGTGCGAATGTGCACTGAATGTACTTCGAGGAAATGTACCTTTAACTAAGAAACAAAAGAATAAACTCATTCCTTTTAAAATCAGCTTAAGGAAACTTTCGGACAGGAAGATACCCCTATATAAGAAGAGGCAAATTCTCATTCAACGGGGTGAAGGATTTTTATCTCTTTTGTTACCCGCTGCTATAACGGTGATTAGCTCTCTCATCAATGGAGTACACTAAGAAAATGGTCTTGATACCCGAAGATCGGGCAGAATTTGTGGATCATTTATCTGATTTGGATTCCAAAATGCAAAATATACTTCAAAGAAAGGATTTGTCAGAAAGTGAGAAGGCAAATCAATATTTACAAATACTTCAGAAGTTTGTGAAAATACAACATCACCAGGAAACTCCAGAAACCTCCGAAATTCAAGGAACAGAAACTCTATCAGAAGAAAAAGAGGATGCCCTTACAGCAAAAATTTTAAAGGCTGCCCCAGCTCGGTATTTAAATACTGTAAGGAATATTTTGGAATTTTTAAAAGAAAACCATGCAACATTATCGTGGACTCCTGAAGGAGAAATTGTTTACAAAGGTCAGCGTATACCAAGAACTAGTATCGTGAATTTAGTTACAGACTTACTTCGGAACAGAAAGAAGTCGCCAAAAGGATTCAAGGAATTTCAAGCAGCCATTAAAGAGATGAACATGCCTCCGACTTACATTGTCAACCAAAAAGTTTTTAAAGATAATGTTTTTGGAAACCCTAAATCAACTAAACATATGTATGCAAGACGAACTAAATGGATTACATTTTGATGTATATTTATTCACAATAAAAAACTATTAATTGAAATGAGCATTTTATTTACAATAAAAAACATCAGTTACAAAAGACTTTCTTAAAATAGAAATATCATTCATAACAATACAATACAATAATTTTCTTATAATAAAAATTTCATAAGATACAATTATCTTTTTTTAAAACAAAGTATGTATTAAAAGAAAGTATTAAATTTTCTTTCATTTACAAGAAAAACACAATTACAATAAGTTTTTACAATTTTTTTTTTAAATATACAGGCAAGCGCAGGATAGTGTTAAACCGTCTTCAATCTGGAAAAATAAAATAAAAAGAAGATGAACATTTTTAAAATATAAGCGTTTTATGTGTATTGTAAAATCATAAAAATTCAATCTGTAATGGAAAAAAATATTACATGCAAATATATCAGTTCATAAATTTCATATTAAATTAAACAATTGACTTTAAAAAACAGTAAGAGTAACGCGCTCTTAATCTTTGAATTATAATATAAATTATACTTGCTTTAGTATCCATAGGGTATAGTTGAAAAATCTTCTTTTATAACCCTCTTGTTGTACACCATCCTGTACAGCTTATTTTGTTTCACGTTGAAGACTTTTCTTCTTTTCGCGTTTCTGGTTATCTTGGCGGCGTCATCTAACAGTATGCTTTCCTTCCGGTCCAAGCTGCATACAATGTTTTTTATTGAATCGAAATTCAATTTTAAGCTATTTTTAAAGTTCAGGGTAAAACCCCGAACTTTGCAGCATGTCTTGCCACCGGAAGTTTGGTATGCATAGTTCTTGGGCCCTCCTATAAAAACAAAATGTTATATGAAAATAATTAATATATAAAAAGCATTATTATAGAACAAGTAAAAAATTAAAATCATATTTACCTGAGATGAATGTAGTGATTACATCACCGTCCAACTCGTCTGTGAAATCTCCCAGGAAATTTCCGAGAGGAGGGTCATTGCCACCACTACTAGCATAGATGATACTGTCTGTATCATGATACAAGACAGCTTCTCCAAGCTTATCCATCTCTGAATAGAGCTTCACCCTAGCCCAAGCTGTAGTGAAAGCCGCCAAGTAAATGTTAGTGCCAGTGTCTTGGGGAATGAAATTTTTCTTGCTGTCCCACACAATAGCCGCCACTTCTGGTGTTGGTAAGTAGACATCCTTAACCTATGAAAGAGGAAAACACGAGATCGATATTCTTCTTTGCATATTTTTAAATATGGACATTCGTAGTGATAAATGAGATATTCTAGTTAAATTTGATTACAGAGGAATAAAATGGCTTACATTTTTTTGTAGGATCAGCTAACATCTTATTAAAAGCAGGTAAGTTATCAACATAAGTTATCTGACATTTGTTGATATTCATTCCCCACCTAGAAGAAAAAAATGATTAGCTAATTATAAAAAGACTAACAGTTTATTAATTACAGTTTACTAAAAAATAAATATTTTACCTCCCCCAAAAGCTATTTAGTGCAAGTTTTGCAACTTGCCGTCTCCCTGGATTACGTTTGATTTCAGCAGGATTCAGCGAAACCCCTTCCTTCTCGAAGTACTGCTGAATATAGGAAGTCCTTTCTTCAGCAGTTGTGCAATCGGAAGGATATCCGCTGCTTTCCTGCTTAATCTTTAGAAAAAGATCTATGTAGGACCGGAAGAGATGTTCCGATTTCTCACGAAAGTGATACACCTCATATATCTGAAATGTATATATGTATCAGTACTCCAATAATATTTATGCAGATAATATGTAAATAAAGGTGGACAAAATGATACTTACTTTTGAGATTCGATAGCCTTTATCAACGGCCAACTTCACTTCCTCCGTCACCCACGTTCCTACTATAGATCTTTCTTCGTCGGTGTGCTGACAAGAGCTTTGGTTTAAGCTCTCAGCACAGCAACGGCAGAGTGGAAACATGAGTTTACCATTACTTCTGACAGGGAGAACAGGCAAATACAGTCCTCGGGGAGGCAAAACACGGCACTTTATAATTCCGAAATAATCTTCAATATTTCGAAAATTCTCTGTGATGATTTCGGGATGCCCCACGGGATAAATACAATACTTATTAACCTAAAGGGAGAAGTTATATTTAGACATAAAAATATACAAAAACATACGTATAAAACTTTGCAAATTAACTTACCCACGGATACAGTGAAGTGAAATCAACATATTTGATTGTCCCTTCGAAGAACAACTTCACTGCATTCGTCCTACCACCGTAGAAGGCATCCCTTGGCTCCAATCTATCTTGAAGCTGATGACCAAGAAGGAATTGCTTCAATTCTTGGTCATCTTTTGCCCTGCGTTTAAAGACGTGTTCCCATTCTTCGATGACTCTATATCCTTGATTCCTTAATCTGGCAGTTGTTTCATTTGTTTTTTCAAACAAAGTCTTCATACTAACACCAGATAAGGAATTCAAAGTGCCTCCTTCAAAACATTTAGGGCAGCCATGGTAAAAACAGCCCTAGAATAAGAATTCGTTTAATATATACATACACGGTGAAGAAATTGAGACTATTCTAAAAATGTATTTGAATAAAAACGCTTACATGAAATTGATAGATGGTGTTTGTTGCTTCACAAAATCCATCAACAGACACTCCGTTTATTCTTTTTTCACCCTGTTTGTTCAACGCGTGCTGAATTTCTATACTTTCCTTCAGTGCAAGGAAATCCAGCCAGCGTATAGCATCAGGGCTGTAATTGGTGCTGTTGATGTATCCATGCACTGGTACCATGGCTACTGAATTTTTCGGAATGTGTTTGAGCCTGTATGTTGCCATACAAGCCGAGGCAATGGTCACGTAACTGAAAAATAAGATGATAATAAGCTGCATATTTCAAATCAAGTCAATTCAATAAAACAGGCGAATATTTAAAAAATAATTACCAAAATGGGTCCACGTCTGTAATCTCTAGAAACTGCTTCCTAAACTCCAGGCAGCACCTTCTGAGAATATCCACATCTGATCTACAATTTTTTTTAAAAAAAAGTTCAGTATTTTAATACATTAAAAAATACTTTAAAATAACACTTGTTGAAACAATACTTACTTGCAATAAGCGAGCATTTCCTTCTGAAAATCAAATTGTACCCCTTCTTGCATTCTATGCCATTTTAAAAACTCTTCCCGCATTGCTCCAGACATGGTATCTGGGCTAAAAAATGAGGTGTCGGGAATGGGGCCAATATAAGTTTGATTCTCTCTCTTATTGAAAAGATGTGGAAAAAACCCTTTTTTCAGTTCGCTTAGTCCAAAGCAACCCGGCAGTTTAGACAAACTCATTGGAAGGAAATTAAAAGAATCTATGAGCTTTATCCTCAATGTCGGGTGACTAATGGACATAAGCTTTGAACCGTTGGGTATAACAGATGGTGCTATCCCTTGTTCCAGGAGCCAAGCCATGACGAATTGTCCATCAAAGCTGAAAAAATAGGCATTCTAAATATTTTCGTCAAATCAAAATTAGTGTTTAAAAAATCGAGTGTTTAAAAAATGAAAAGACTCACCCCTTCATGTTATGTGCTATTGCAGTGTATCCTTTATGTATGGGAGCGAACAGCCACGAACAAAAGTCCTGACATGCTGTATAACCTCTGAAGATTATTTCACCCCCATTGGCATACTGTGCTACAGCAAAGTTTACTTCATGGGTGCCTGAAGACTGATCCGTTTCAAAATCGAAAAAGATCAGTTTGTCTGAAGGCATTTTTGGTGAAACAACCTCCAGGAAGCATCTATGCTCCGACATATCCACGAACTGCTTGCATGAAGGGCATCTGGACGTTCCGCATTTGTGGAGTTCCATAGGGCAGGTCCTCCTTAAGATGACTTTGCCACAATTTCTGCATTGGTACATCTAATAAAATACACATTTATATAATTGCATATTGTATTGAAAACCGTAAACATTAATCTTCCGATAAAAATATTTTATACAATAATAATAGAGTACTTACCTTATCACATAAAGATTTCTGTCTACTTCCAGAGGTTGCTTTATGCCATTCAAAGCAATTGGCAGAGCGGCAAAGTCTATCGCAGTCGGCGCAACGCTGGGGATGACCGGGGGAGCAATCTTTCCTGAGACAGATGGGACACAAAAACTGGCATCTGTGATCTTCAAGATTCATAAAGGGTTTTTCACATGGCTCACAATAGTTGTCGGAACCATAAAACCCTTTAAGACTTTTGATCACATCGTAATGCCCATTGTGAAGCCACAGATTGATGCGTCTTTCTCTGTCTTCGCCTTTGTAAGAAACCTTTAAAAATAGAAAAATTTCGAGTTGATTTTTTTTCCAAATCCATGATATAATTTTGTCAAAACAAAAAAAAATGTTAAGATAAAGTATCAAATCTTACCTTGTTCAAACTTTCAGAAGAAATGATAACAATTTGAATGTCGAGGAAGTCTTCAAACGTTTTGATTTCTGAATAAGAACAAGGTCCCAAAGGAACTCCTGCATCCTTGTGAAGAGCTCTAGCTCTATTAAGAAGCGCTGGTCGTCTTCTATCCTTCATGGAGTTTATTGCAGCCCGGTCATTTTCCAAGTGAGCTAAAGCATATAGGATCGCCTTAGCACAACATAACCCCTCCTTGTCAGTCGGTATTGATAAAATTGATCGTTTTTTGAGACGATCAGTTTCGATACTGATGACTCGGCGGTTGCCACCTGCACCTATGTCTCTGTGAATGATGATGACATCAACTGTTACGCCATCTCTCAGTTTCAGTTCTTTGTAGGACTGTAGCACATTCATTATAGGTGTTACCAGCCTTTCTACAGTCACTTCCGATGCCAGCATTAGAACTGTTGACACAGGCCTCTCTAATCCTATTGCCATGAAGCAAAAGCGAACAAGATCAGTAGACCTTAGATTTTGCGTACAACGCAGAATGAGAAGACCAAAAAGAGCCCGCACTGCTTCAACTGCTGCAATCAAGGGAGTGCGCTGAAGCCTAGATGGAATCTCCTCTTCATTTATTCGAGCCCTAAATGTCACCTCTTCTGCGTTGTATCGCCGATTGACCCTCCTATTTGTTTCGTCAACGATTACCGCATCATCCAGCTGTAAAAACGAATATTTTACTTTAGATGGGTTATAATCATAACAAAGCAACACGTATTTATAGAAAAAAGCCTTTATGAATTGGACTGTACTTACGTTTTCGGACGAAACATCCTCCAGGAAGGCAGGGCCACGTGTCGAAGGTCCAGGCTGATTCTAAACATCAATGTTAAATGAATAACCACGAGAAAAAATATAAATAAAGTCAAAGATGAAACTCGTTTTATATTTACCTCAAATCCAGATCCAACTTGATAAAAGAGAGGAAGATACAAAGGCTTATTACGAAACTCTTGTGATGTCTCACTCTGAGGAAGCTAAAAAGAAGTAAAAAAACTTGAACTGGAATAAATATAAAAAATTCATTAAGATAAGTTGAAAAAGTTAATGATAGACATACATCATCATCATCAAAATCATTTATGCAATCGTCAACCCCGTCGATTTTGTTGTCATTAAACAATTGAGAAGTTACACTCAAAACCTAAAAATAAGAAGATCGTAATTTTCATGCAGTATAAGCATACACATCAAAAAAATTCCAAAATGAAAAAAAAAAAAAAATGCATACATCATCATCCATTGAAATTGCTTCCAAACCTTCAATTTCATTTTCCAGAAAAACTTGCGACGTCTCGCTCAAACACTGAAAAAATAAATAAATTGCCGAATTCCTAATAACATAACATTGGTACAACATTCTTTAAAACCAAATTCCATTAATACGTACATCGTCAAAGTCTTCAAAAGAATCCATCCCCTCTAAGTTATTTTCAATGAATAACTGAGATGTTTCACTCAAGCACTAAACACAAAATATCAGAAATAATTACGAAAAAATTGTAACAATGTTATATTAAAAGTTTACACACAAAAAAATAGAATACATACATCGTCATCACATGCATTCATTGGCATATCCTCATCTTCAAACAACACCTGATGATAAAAGTTATATTAAAAACAGTTATATTAAAACAGAATTAAACAGATTTTCAAAAATTACAAAAACCTAATTATTAAGAATACACTTTATTCCAAGCCTAACTTAAAATGCATAATATTCAAACTACACGTGCCTTCTAAGCCTGACTTAAAATGCATAATATTCAAACTACACGTGTCTTCTAATGCCTTATATAATATGCAATGTTAAAAATTGCAATACAAGTTCTGAATGCAAATAAATATAGTAAGGAAAAAATTCGCACAGTTTTAGCAAACTAAAAATGAAACATCCTGATACATCTTTTTAAAAAAATATTCACATTAAACGCTTATCCTAAGACTAACACATGTTTACTTTTTTCTAAATCTAATATGCAAAATTTAATTTTAAATACTACATACAACATAAAATGCTATAAACAAGTTTCTTAAAATAAAAGAAAATTTAACAGAATAGAAAAACTTACCTCGCTAATAGGTCTCTTGGAAGAAGCCATGTCCAAAAATAAAACTGGAGTATGCACAGCAAACACGAAGAAAATACAAAAAAAACTGCAGCACAGGTCAAAGGTTGCGGGTAAATGGTAAAGTCCTGAGATAGCCCCTTATAAACACCTGTGCACTACAGTGAACTCTTTTCAGTTCTCTATATCAGCCAATCAGAATATTAGAAACAGTCAGCA
>JAOUZG010024089.1:0-11343 GCA_026289955.1 Argiope argentata | reverse complement strand
TGTGTGTGTGTGTGTGTGTGTGTGTGTGTGTGTGTGTGTGTGTGTGTGTGTGTGTGTGTGTGTGTATTGAGTTGAGTGTACAAGTATTGAGTTTTAAAATAATAATTTCGCTTATATTTCAAAAATAACCCGCATTTTTTTTTCAGAGAGCGAGTTCTGAATACTACACGCTTAAGACTAGAAGAAATTAACATTCAAGGTCTCCAACCTTCCACCAAATATCAGTTCCGTGTGGTGGCTTATAATGAACACGGTCCTGGAGTTAGCTCTGGGGAAATAACGGTAGAGACACAAAGCGAAGGTAAGCTGCTATATCTTTCAATCAATAAAGGTTGATCTCAAATTGAAAAAAAAAAGTCAAAAATCATGAAAATTATCATTAAATAATTTAAATTTTAATAGTACGTTTGCAGCATATTATAGTTTTATTCTCTCTATGTCTTCGTTTTCAGTTGTTTTTTTCTATTTTTGGTACTTTTCCGTTATTCGGGTGGCAGCGAAAATCGCCAAATATTGCAGAATCCCGCCATATTTCTTTCTGTGATTTTAAAGCGAAAAATCGCCAAATAATGTAGAATTCCGCCAAATTTCTTTGGCGATTTTTCGCTGCCGTCCGGCTAACGGAAAAGTACCCTATTTTTATTGCCTTTAGTTTACAAGGCATTATTACTGTTACGAAAAATAATAAATATGTAAAATTAGTATAATTTAGATCTTTTTTCATAGCCTTATTTTATGTTATGGATATTCTGATTTTTCTGATATTTATCATGTTTTGGACAATACCATGCTGGTAATGCTTTTTAGAGACTAAACTAAGCCTTAAAATGTATTATTTGTTTTTGCGGGATGATATAAATAGTTGTTTAAATAATTATTCTATTAATGTGTGTGGTAATATAGTTTCCTCAATTTTCCTTTTTACAGTTCATGTGCCGAGTGCTCCAAGAAATCTGAGAGCTATCGCTCTGTCTCCCGTTTCCATTCACGTGTCATGGGACCCACCAGAGAGCGCAGCACTCGAACCTATTCAAAAGTACAAGCTGTTTTACATGGAAGAAGGTGTGTCTTTTTCTCTTAATGCAATCTTTTATTTATCTAGATCATGGTGGGTAATTTAAAAAACTACATTTTCTATGGAGTTACAAATTTGAGCAACGTTGAATACAAGCTTATATAAGTGCAACTGAGTCCAATTTCATATAAATTTTCCTTGAAAGTAAGCAATATGATAGGGTAATTGATTAAATTTTAATGTATGTTATTTAAATTATATGGTATACTATACGATACTCCGACTTCGATTTAGCCAGGGATCGCCGAAGAGCAACCTCACCTAGCACGAAGGAATTGTAGCATTAGCCTTATAAGCCAGATAATATCTACGATACCGAAGTCGACTTTTGTATTTTGGTCATATTACTCGGCTACAGGTTCTAATGTCGCGGCCTCGTATCGCGACCTTCAATCGCTACATTGGTGACCTTGAAAAAGCAACCTTCCGCAACAGTCTACAGTCTGGCGCCATCTACCCACAGTTAAATCGTCAGACTCACTTGACGTAAAGCAAGTAAAACAAACAAAAATCGTTTGGCTCACTTGACAAGCAAGCAGCAACTCGCCATAACGCTTGGCGCTATACAAAATCGTTCGCTTCTTCGCCGACTCACTGGTGGGGGGGGGAGTTCTGTGGCTCTAGCTTCATAAGTCATATAACATCTACGATACCGAAGTCGACTTTTGTATTATAGTCATATTACTCTGCTACAGGTTCTACCTTCGCGGGTTCGTATTGCGACCTTCAATCGCTACATAACAAACTACAATTGATGATTTTGGACTCTTGCATACAATAAAGAACACTCTAGGGAAAAAGCATATAGGCACAGAAAAAAATTGAAAAAAAAATTACCTTTTACATTACAAATAAAGTTGAAACATTAAAAATGCTTAAAATACATTAAATGAGCGATGGCCCCACAAACATTGGGAGGTCCGATATTTAATTTTTAAACCATTAAATATATTTCTAACTTATGAAGTGGTTCAAATGATTTTGCAAATTGTGTTTTATTTATTTGAGTCAATACATGCAAACCTCTTTTTATCCATAAAAATTAATCGAGTTTTGAAACAAAAACAAAATTTTAATATTTTAGGTCAAGCGAATGTAAGCCTCTCGATTGTTAAATCACGTGACGAGTGGATTCTGAAAAATCATTCGGAATATTAATATCGAAAAATTAATAATTTAATCCCTTTTAGCTATAAAGGAATTGAACTATTTTAGTAGGGATGTTAGTGTTAAAAAGCTTATTAGATAGGATAAACTAAACCTTAGTATTACAAAAAAAATTACCTGTACTTTTTTTTTATTCAAATAGGAAAAAATAATCACAAAATCTGACAGTTTTAATCTAAAACCCGATCGTGAATGATGTATTAATGGACACCAATTTTCTTCTGTATTACATACTTTATGAAAAAGCAAAATAATTCCATGCAGCAGACTAAGTAAGTAATTAAATTTTTGCAGGTGCATCTGAGGAGCGAGAAGTGTCCACTACAGACGCCACCAGCCACACGTTAAGAGGACTCAGAAAATTTACGGATTATAATTTCTGGGTCACTGCATTCAACGCCAACGGTCAAGGCTTGAATTCAGAAGAAGTAACGGTGAAAACGCTCTCAGATGGTGAGTACATTTTTCAAAAATATTTATCATGAAATTAATATTAATATTATTTAATTACAAATATTTTTTTAGTATTAACTCTTTGCCCTCCGAAAAAATAATTAGAAGCAAAATTATTCACCCAATACAAAGATTTGTTTATTGCTAAGAAAAATAAATATATATAATTCTTTTAAGTCGAATTTCTTCGAAAAATGAATCTACATCACTTAACCATTATGTAGGCGTTTTTAACAATTGAAATTGAAAAATGAATAAGTAAAACGTCAAAATGATGCACCGTCTTGAATGGTGCGTCAGAGTGCAAAGGGCTATAATACTTTGCCACTGTTATCTTCTTTACATTTTCCAATGTAAACATGAATACTATTACATAAATTAATTCGAGCTAAAATAATTTTTGAATAACTCATAAATATCAAGATGGTAAAATAGATGAAACTTTAAGAGTTTTAAAAGAATTAGTACCTTTTTTAACTGTTTCATTTAATCTTTTTATGTAAAGTAATCAAATGAAATCAGTTTTAAGGACAATGGCCAAAATTGAATATGAATATATGTAATGATATTTCTAAATCAGAATTAAATCCTAATCAATTTTTTTTGTTTTTATCTTAATTTAACTTATATTAACTTCATACTAAAGTGTTCTCTTATTTCTTGATATAGTCGTTTTTATTTAGTTACTGCTTCAAGAGTTCTGTAAAATTATTCAAATCGACAAGTTCCCATACTCCGAGTAAAGGGATAAAAATCTACTGAACTAAGCGAATTTTTTAAAAATATATTTATATTTCCTTTAACTAAATCTACACGTTTAAAGAAATCTCTATCAGAATCTCATAGTATAAAACCATCGGGAAAAATATTTCTGTTTCTTTTGATCTTGTGTCATAGATTGGCGAACCTCGTCGGTTCTTGCGTGTACATAAATTTAAGTCTACCGGGATGGAATAAAGCAAAGTTTAATAAATGCAAAAGTTTCTTCTCTTTTCAAACACGAAATTGCTCAAAAATGTGTTTATATTATGTATATATATATATATATATTCTGTTTTGCTAAAAGTTTTCAATATATTCTAATAAAGTAAATAATAACTATATCAAATAAAACAACTGGTAAATAAACTGGAGAGGAATTCATTAAATGATACTTTTCTTCTTTTTCGTGACTAAGCAGAAACTTCATTTTATTTTAGTTACGATCAAAAGTTCTTTGTTTAGACTGTATTCAGGAACTCAATCAACATATTGTTACGTTTTTAGCGTAGCGAGTTCGGATTGAATGGACTTTACTTGAAGACGGCAGAAACAAATTTATTTACAGGTATTTACAGGATAACTTGATAAAGTAAAACTTCAGATAAACACAATCCAGCATTCAACAGTCACTTACAGCGTAAATGCAAGCCTTACGCACTATAAACACAGACTTCAAAACAGCTATCATATAGCACAGCAAACAGTAAGTCACGGCAATCTCAATAACACAGCGTTAACAGCAAACGTAAACACAGCTCACTAATAACAAGCGAGAAAAGTAATCAGCTAATCCAGCGAAACGCTTCCCTTCTGAGAGGAACTCTCAACTAATTAAATGACTGACTGCCAGGATACGGCAACTCGTCCCTTATATAACCGACTGAGCGCAAGCCCAAAAGCACGAGAAGCAATGTGCCGCTTCATGAAGGATCCAGCGGCTACCTGACTATTCCCTTTGCCAAACCAACCCGGCTGGCGCAAAGTTCCTCGCCAAACGTCGCCAACTTCAGGACGTTTTCGCGGCGCTCACCCGCTCGTAACAATATTAACCATAGTGATATAACAGAGAGAGAAAAAATGCCTTGTTAAAGTATTTAGACAATATATACCTTCAAAAGAGGTTAGCAAGGATTTATATTTTCAGCGCTCTTTTTTACATAATGCTTAGATTTCACATTGGACGGTTGAAATAACAAGGATTAGACTCCTAGAAGCGTGGGAAAGCCAAAAGAAATGAATGCAAAATCTGCATTCAAGATATTAGAAAACAGTACTTTAAAAAACGTGGATATACTGAATTTTTTTAATGTTTCTTGTTTTAAAGAATTCTTATTAAAAAAAATACTTTTTGCTGAAAAAATTAGATACTTTTTATTATTTTTCATTAAATATTTAATTACATTTAATACACTTTTTCTTTTGCAGTACCTAGTGACACGCCGCAAAATGTGACGATAGAAGCGTCGAGCTCGAGCGTAAGTTAATATTCATTTTCTCTACTTTTCATCGTTTCTTACTCGTAGCCTCTTTACTCATTATTCTGCTGCATTTTCTCGATAACATTGAAGCATTTTTATTCACTCGCTGAATTTCTAGACTGTCATTGTTCGCTGGGAGCCTCCGCCAAAAGAGAGCCAGAATGGCGTGATTGTGGGCTATAAAATTCGCTATAAACTGAAAGGTAGCCGCCGAGGTGACACCGTCACCACTGACGGAAACAGAAGACTCTATGCTCTTACTGGTGAGAACATGATCATCATTACTCTTTTAATGTCTCTTATTTCCCTATCAATCTTCGATTTCTAAAGAAAGGATAGAGGAATTGTAAGAAATGGCGTTCTTCTTGTTTTGATTGTTCAGTCTCCTTTAAACTCTTTATAATGAATCTAGAAAATTGTTACCAACTGTTTGTTTTTGGAATGAATAACAAATAAGCCTTATTTGTACTTACGTATGAGACAGTCGATTTTTATCACCAAATTTAAAGGCGTTGCCAATGAGTTGCTAAATAGCAAATAATAGTAAAAAAACCACCAATATTTTAAAAAAAATGTTTAAACATTAACTATCATTCACCATTTTCTTGGTTTCGTTGGCGTCGAAGGTTAATCGCCAAATTTGAATCCTTTGCCAATGAGTTACTAAACCGTTGATGATCGTTGGCTTCGACGGTCTAATACGTAAGTACCGCTTTATCTTGCTGGTATTTCAAAGTGTTTTACTCAATTTTAATAATTCCTTGCCGCTTTTGGGGACCGACTTGTTTGAATAAAATATTTTCTTTGTTGATTTAATAATTATTAATAAGGTAGATGCTTATTTAATATCGCAAAGGTTATTTTCCGTGAGCCGGGAGCAAACGAAAATCGTCAAATAATTTAGAACTCCGCCAAATTTATTACAGCGATTTTAAAGCGAAATATCTCCTAATAATCAGAATTTTGCCAAATTTCTTTGACGGTTTATCGCTTGCGACTAGCTAACGAAAAAGTATCATCACAACTTTTTATATAAAAGACTAAAAAAATGGATTTAATGAGATAGTTTCTCTACAAATTGCAGAACGTGCAAATAAAATACATTATTTCACTACCAAATATAAATAAAAACCCTAATTTGAAGTTAACATCCAATTAAGGTTTTTTTCATCTTGATGTTACCATTAGCAAAAGCAAGTGATTGGATGGTGAGATGGAACGATGAAATTAGTAAGAATTTCATCATAACAATAAAAAGATTGTTATAGATCTGTATCAAATTAAATAATTTAAATTAGAGAAAATATTATATTGGAATAAAATTAATATGTTAAAAATGTAATAACGTTTTTATTGAAAATAAAAATCATTTTCATGAGATATTTATTTTTGAAAAATACTGCTGAAAGAACTTTGCTGAACTTTCAATTAATTTATAAAAAGTGCGTAAAAACTTTAGGCTTCAATTAAGTAGAATGCTGTTAAATTTTTGTGAAACCTTGAATCAAAAACGATAGTAGAAACGAAAAGGCTGCTTATCACTTTCTATCCTACTTGTATGCAGTAAAGAAAAATTATAGAATGCTCCTACATCAACAGTTTCAGAATACTGAGTAAGTGTGTACACATCACATTTAAGATCTATCAATTGCCAGGTTTTCTAGATATAAATAACTCTATTATAAACTTTTTACAATATAGTAAATGCTAATTTATAGATTAACCTATTATGAACAACATTATGGAATTAGCAGCGCCAAGTATAAAATAAATAATATTCAATTTTTCAACATTTGGTAAATAATATTCATTTTCTCAACATTTGGAAAACCATATATTTTTATATCAATGGGAAAAACTATAATTGTGAACAAATCATTTATTATATATGAAGGAATCTTTGAATTTATGCTAATGCAAAAAATAATCATAAAAAAAGCACTTTTTTATATTTTCTCCTCTTTTGTAGGCTTGGAAAAAGGAGCCCAATACAGTATAAAAATATCTGCTTTAACCATTAACGGAAGCGGGCCAGCTACTGATTGGATAGTTGTGGATACTTATCAAAATGATTTGGATGGTGAGTTAGTTATATGATAATCCTTTTATTTAATCCAGAAGATCGCATTCAATCATTCATTTTCACAATAACCAGTATTTGGAATTTTACTAAAACCATAACGTTTCATCAGGATTTTTCAATAAAAAAATTTTAATGCTGGTTTGAAAATCAATTTAAAAAGTAATTAAATTTAAAAATTAATTCAATTAATTAAAAAATAATGATAAAATTAAAAAATTAAAAAATAACGATGTTATTTCATCCCTAAATATTCTCAATTTCATTATTGGTTTTTTTAGTGTTATTAATATTTAAAATTATTACTATTAACTTCAAGATCAATGAAATCAAATAACTTCTTAATCAATGAAGATTTTTTTTTTTTTCAGTTTTCGTGAACTGAACTTTTTATTATTTACATTCACTAGAATTTTCTGAATTCCTCATATTATTATTGAATTCCTGATTATATATTACTCATATTATTTTACTCACATACATATTAAATAAATAGTGTCAGAAAATATTTGTTTTAAATATGTTCAACAAATTTATAACACTGTTAAACGTACTTAATATAATTTTATTTCCAATAATTAATTTGTATATAATATTTGGAAAAAAAATTATAGTTTCTTTCCTGAAGGAAAAAAAATAGTCGCTTTTAAATTCATGACAAAGTTAAATTATTGGAAGTTTTTAAAATTTATGAGAGTTTATTTTTTATCATGTCAGAACATGATATTGTTTTGGGAATTTGGTTTTCAGACATCAACAAAAATTCGTTGGTGAAAAATAAGAATTTCATTATCTGCACGAGCATCTAAAAAAATCAACTTTTAATAACGCGTTACCATTGCATTTACAAAAACTGTGGTTAAAAATAATAGGTTAATGACTACAGCAAATAAAACCGAGAAAAATGTTATATTGAGAACGTGATTATACGAAATGAAATAAATAGGAAACGTGATATTTTTTTAAACAATCAATGCGAGACAAAGTTTTTTGGATCGTTTGCAATACTGAAGTGTCTCATTCAATGAAACGATTAAAATGAATAAAAATATAATTTCACTCTCACGAGAAAGTGCTGCTAGCCGTTCAAGGAATTATGTTCTGACATGATACATTGAAATATGCATGGCAGATTTCATTTTAATCTTTTATTTCATATTGAACTTGTGTTTAAAATCCACTCATTATTGCAGAATCTAGAGTTCCTGATCGACCCACCTCTCTACGAGCTCGCCCTACAGCCGACAGCATCTACGTGAGCTGGACCCCGCCCCGGAATCAGAATATAATGATCCGCGGCTACACGATTGGTTGGGGAATCGGATTCCCGGATGTCTATACTAAAGTCCTAGATGGAAAACAACGATATTATAACATTGAAAATCTCCGTGAGTTGATATTTTACAATTTTATCGATGATTTTTTAATAAGTTATATTTTATTTAAATAATCATATTGATAAATAATACATTTGTCATATATATTGATAAATTACATTTTTGCCCATTCTTGCTTAAAGACGGAAAATGTTTATGTTCCATTTTTCACATATTCGAATCAAATATATGCTGCTGTTTCGCGCACAATATTTGAAAGAAAAAAAAAAGCCCGAAAATATAAAGCACCATAACTGTAATTTTATTATATGTTCATTCTTTTGTAAATATTTTAAATGCATCGAAAAATAATATAATTTTAGTTTTAGTAGTAATTTATATTCGGTTTAATAAGAATTGTTCTTTCAGAATCTTCTATTGCGTGACACATTTTTTATAATAAGTAAATAATTTTGATGAGATTTATTTAAGAATATTGTTTATTTGTTAATTTTTCTCATTTAGGAAAATAAAAATTATTATTTAAATGATACAGATAACAGAGATTATTTAATAGAAGTTTAATTAATGATAAACAGTATAGTTTTTTTAATGTAATTATTTGTTTTGTACTGTTTGTCTTTAGAATTCGCCTAATCTCTAATTTCCTTATATACAAACCATTTTATACATATTTAAAAAATCATACTTCTACTCATTATTAAACATTAGTGCGAAAATGTGTTTTTTAAAGACAAGTTCGTCAGTGGATAAGATCATTGTGGAAAATGTTATTTAAAAAATAAATACTTTTCCGTTTGCAGGATGCAACCGAAAAATCGCCAAATAATGTGAAATTCCGCCAATATTTATAGCAATTTTAGGAAAAATTGCCAAATTTCTTTCTAACGGAAAAGTATCTAAAAATATAAATTCCTCTGCTACGTTTCTTTTGCAAAATATCACGTTTTAATATAATAAATAAATATTTTTTATTTAATTTTTTAGCAGCACAAAACAATTTTAGTCAAAACGTATAGTGAATATTGCATTTTTAATTAAAAGACCTACTTCACAAGATATGATCACGTCGTTCACTTTTAAACCCCTCCACAGCTCAATAGATCATACGAAATACAAGCTTTTCCAGATTCCGATATCTTTGTGACTGATATTTCTATTTTTCTACAAATCTTCTAGTTCATGAATATGTATCCAATCAAAGGTATTATGAAGATTTTAATATCCATGATAATCTCTACTGTAACTGTCAATTTATATTTGTTACTCAGTTATTCATTAGCTCCGAATTTATCCTATTATTCGCTTTGCATGTGGCGACTGAAGGTCGCAGTACGAACCTGCGACGCTAGGGCCAGTAGCCGAGTAACATAACCGTAATACCTATACTTCAGTATCGTATATGTTATCTGGTTTATGAAGCAAGAGCCATAGTACTCCCCCACTAGGGAGTCGGCGGAGAGATGAACGATTTTTAAAGAGCTAAGAGATATGGCGAGCGTTTGAGTGCGTTGATGCGTCGAGTGAGTCTGGCGGCTTTTTCTGCGAGTAGATGGCGCCACGACAGTTGCTTGAGGTTGTGTTGTTAAGATCACCAACGTGGCGTAGTAAAGGTTGAGGTAAGAACCCGCGACCTTCAATTGCCACATTCACACAACATCACCAGATCAGAAGCATCGTATAGCATTGAATAAATACAGTATTTTACTCTTTAAATGTTATTCATTTTATAAATAATATCTGTTACTGAATATCTCAAATAGCCAAACGTGTGTAAAGAGTAATTTTTTTTCAAATAAATATTATCAATTAAATTTGAACAAAATGCAAATATGAAGGCAGAAGTATTTTTTTTTAAGCTACTATCTGTTTTCATTTTTTTTAAATTAAAATTTTGTTTAAATATTTTTACCATCAACAAATTAACAAATAGCCATATATTAAATTATTATAAGCTATAAATTTTGAACCTTTATTTTTCAGAGCCATCTTCTGAATATGTAATAAGTCTAAGAGCTTTCAATCAAGTTGGAGATGGTATACCAATCTATGAAACAGTGAAAACGTTGATCCAAGCACGTAAGTATTGGCATTATTTTTATTATTTAACATTTTAATTCTAAACATTGATCTTCATCCCTGTACTTCGAATAACTAAATTTATCATTAATCATTTCGATTTGTTGTTGTTACTTATGGCGCTTGCCATGGACAAGCTCCCGTTGATACGATCAGCAGATTTTAAGCCTAAGATATACGTTTCTTTGTTTTACAAGTAGCGCCATCTAGGTCCAAGAGTATGACTTAGCTACTCATACGTCAAAACCCTTTTTAGAGGACAGACTTCATTCATGCATATTCATTTATTCATCTGAGATCGTAACTTAGACCTGGAACAGAGAACGATCACCTAGTACTCCTAGTGGTATTACTCTCGACATGGAGGACTTTGCGACCACGACAGCTTTAACGAGCGCCTGCCGCCACACACTCGGGGAATCTTTTGGCCAGTAAATTTCGAAGTCGTAACCTTAGAAGTACGAGTCCAATTCTCTACCAACCTGGTCATTTGGGCCTCTCTTTTCGATTTAAAAAGGGAGAGGGGGCACAGGAAAAAACTGATTTGAATATTGACAAAAAAAATTGACATATTAGAAATTATCTCTTTAATTAACTTAAAACATAAATTCAAAAGAGTTTTAAAAAATGAAGTATACCGGTGGTTCTTATTTTATCCCAATATCTTAATCATTTTTTATTCTATAATAAGTCTTGAATCACCACTTTTTATATTTGAGGAATATGTTAACAATATTAATAAATTGGACAAGTTGAGTAATGACATTGTTTGTTGAGCACTGATCTCAAAGTAAAATTATTGTCGCTGGCCGATCTTGTACCGCCAGCATTGATTCTAAATTAAAATATGGATGCCAACGTGATGTAAATAATATCCGAATATTATCGTTTGAAGAAAACGTCCATCCAAAT
>JAOUZG010024052.1:0-28364 GCA_026289955.1 Argiope argentata | reverse complement strand
TTGATAAAAATTATGAATGTATTGCTTATTTCTTATTTAAACACATCACTAAAATATGGATTTAAATGCTACATTTCTTTATTATGAATATGAATTAGCATATCTAAACCATTAATAAATTCTTACAAATAATCTATATTGATTAGCACCTTGACTGCCATGAGTGTCACCATTGACTGTCTGGCCCATATAAATTACATTGTAAGAAATTCTAATTGTAAGAATATTTCTTATTTAAACACATCACTAAAATATGGATATAAATGCTGCATTTCTTTATTATGAACTAGCCGCCTTTGGCGACCAGTCGGTTCGCCAATATTAATGCCGACTAAAAGGTTAATTCATTTTTTTATATAACTTGGTCTCATAATAAGTTTTTCAGCAAAATATTTTTAAGCTTCAAATTTCGATAGTCATATAATTCACTTATACTATTATGTAGGCCTTAAGCAGTCCTATCTTTGAAGTCCGCATCTCTCTCTGATTTTCTATCAGTGCACGTAAAATTCACTTTTAAATTAAATTGAAAATGATGAAACTTCAATTAATATAAAGACCTCTTTACTCAATCAAAGCATGTCTTCTTTAAATAAAACTAAGAACTGAAAGCAGAATATTCCGACATTGTGCAAAAATATTTTACAACTACCGATAATCAATTGTTTTTTGTTCGTCGTTTCTTTGAAATGACGTCATTTTCAAAGTTCGTTTAAGATTTCTTGCTTTTAAATAATTAATTTCGCTCTCGGAAGATTGTCGTTTGGTGCTTTTCTAAAAATACTTTTTCAGTTTTAACTGCCGCACTTTTGTAATATGTTTCTACGTTGTATTTTTATTTATTTTAACTATTTAATTTAATTAATAATTTTGATAGTGCAAACGATCAAGAAATTTTTTTCTTGCATTTATTGTTTAAAAAATATAACATTTCCTATTTATTTCATTTCATATAATCACGTGATGAAAATTGTATTTTTCTGTTTAATTTTTGGTAGTAATTAACTTTATTTTTAATCAGAACTTCTGAAAATGTGATGGCAACATTTTATTAAAAGCTGATTTTTTTAGATCCTCGAGAAGATAAAAATTTAATTTTTTTATTTATTTATTTTTGTGAAATAAATTGTTAAAAAAACGATTAAATTAATTGTTTAAAAATTCATTAAAAATGGAGTTTTAATTCGTAGGTCAAAACATTAGTATCATTGAAAAGCTAATTTTTTTAGCTTTAACTTGATGCAAAAATCACTTTTGTGCAGTAATATTTTCGGAAGTTATAGCGAAAAAACGTTAAAATTTGGCTTATTTTTTAATTAATTAAAATTTTAATTAAAAATTCAAAAAAAAAGGGCTCCGAGGTGCACATTCCCGGCACCCAAAGTATACATGTACCAAATTTGGTAGCTGTAGGTCGAACGGTCTGGCCTGTACAGCGCCAACACACACACACACATTGTGCTTTATTATAAGTAAAGATATGAATTACTATATCTAAACCATTAATAAATTCTTACAAATAATCTACATTGATTAGCCCCTTGACTGTCATGAGTGTCACCATTGACTGTCTGGCCCATGTAAATTACATTGTAAGAAATTCTAATTATAAGAATATTTCTTATTTAAACACATCACTAAAATATGGATATAAATGCTGCATTTCTTTATTATGAATATGAATTACTATATCTAAACCATTAATAAATTCTTACAAATAATCTACATTGATTAGCACCTTGACTGTCTGGCCCATATAAATTACACTGTAAGAAATTCAGCTCTGCCGTCAATGTGTTGAAATACAGGTTTAGCTTCAAATAATCAAATTTCTGGATTGAGACAAATGCAACATTATTCTGAGATTTCAACTTTAAACAAGTGAATGGCTTGACATTATTCATAATTTTTTTAAAAATATATTTATTATAAATTATTTGTAATTTTATCATATTCATTGTATTATTTATATTAATATGTATATTGAAGTTCAAGTAAAAATCAATGATTACAACTTGTTCATTTCTATAAAATTATTATATCCATCTTTATTTTATTCTATTAGGAGTGCTAGCTGCATCTTTGCCAAACTCTGGCTAAAAAGGTCATTGTTTACAAAAAATGGGAAGGAGAATGTTGTACACAATATATTTAAGCTGCTAGGCTTTCCTATGAAAGAAGTTTGGGAAGTAAATACCTTTCATTATTTTTTTGTTATTTCAGTCTTTTTAAAAGGTTTTGCCTTAAAATTTCTCATAATGAATCAAATTCTCGTTAAGAATTATGTTACCAAAATATGTAGTAGTAGACAGAAAATTAAAAGTAGTACAGGGCTCAACACAAATGTCTGACAGGTCCTTATTTGTGCATAAAATCAAGATGACTATCCCTCTTCAACCTCTTGTTGTCAATCCAATTCAAAGTTTATAAGTATACAGTTTGTTTTATAAAGCAAACATTGTAAACAAATTATAGTTAAACATACAAAAAAAGCAAAAATAGTAAAAAAGGGCTGTTCTCTTTGTATTAAAATCTTTAATATCTGTTAACAGAAAAAAAAAATTTGAAAAAAATGTTTAAATTTTCAAAACTTATTCCATTTTTAAAATTGTCAGATTTTATAAAATATTGAAATTTTGTTGCTGTCACAACAATTTTTGCTATGTAATTAATTTATTTAAAATAATATAAATAAATTACTTGCTTATCAGTTGACAGTATAAACAGATGAATGATTTTTCATTTTAGCTGTACATGTTATATTTAAAAAAAGTTTTTTCAATTTTCACAAATGTCCAAAATTTTGTTGCTTTTGCATACATATACCCGGCAGTGTTTATGCTTATAGAAAAAGATATGTCTAATATCAATTTTGTCTCTTGTGGAAAAGGAAGGTTTGAAAAGCTTTGATGAAATGTATATGTTTTGTAGCTCCTCAGCTATGTCCAAAATAAAATCCTAGAGGTTAATATTTTTATATGTGTTGTTTCTTTGTAAATTATCCAAACATTTATCAGGGATAAATCTAAAATGTTTGGGGGTCTCTCTCTCTCTCTCTGTGAAGAAATTATTCATTATCAGATATCTTCCAGCATTATGATACGTTTTCATCAAACAAAAAGCTGATTGTTTAACTGTTGTTTCTCTGGCTGGCCTTGTTTCATCTTTTCACATGTGAGGATATTTGTTCAGTAAATATGTTGACTTTGCATCAGTAGCAAGAAAAAATTTAATTCTGGATATATCAGATTTTTTGAACATGTGCTAAATAAAACTTCAAATCTTAATGGGGAACAGTTGTTCATCCACCATTATATTCTCACCCAGTTTACCCATCAAGCAATTTTCTTATAAATATATTCTAAACTAGCCGCCTTTGGCGACCAGTCGGTTCGCCAGTATTAATGCTCGCTAATATTTTATGTAGCTGTGTCTCGTAACAGGTTTTTCACCAAAATATTTTTAAACCAAACAAATTTTGATAATCATATAATTCATTTATAGTATTATTTGGTATTATTTTCTTCATTTGTTCTGTACATTGTACTACTCATCTTTCTCTTTCTATCCGAGCAATGATCCTCCCGGAATTGATAATTTACTTAAATGGTGGAGGGAAAGGTCTAAAATTCTGTTTTTATAGAATAATGAGATTCAAATTTTCATAAATGTAAACACACTAAACAAATAAAGACACAATTGATTTTCAAGAGATGCAAAAGCTTAAAAACAGCTTGGAAAATGTCTCGCACAGACGAAATAATGGTGACACACACACCCTTCTTTTCTTTTCTTTTTTATTTCACTACTTTTCTTTCTATAAAACCTTTTTCCCCTTTGTTATTACTTTTTTTCTTCCCTGCCCAGACTTTATTTTGAGCAGGCATAGATTAAATATCCATACAGACTAATAATAAAAACAACTATTTTCTTTCTTTTCTAAACATCCCGTTATCTATGAATGAAAACCAACTGACTTCTAGCATTTCTTTCTAAACAAATCATAATTTATTACTTCCTGCTATCTAACTCGGTTGGTGTGGGGGAAGGAAATGCAGATTTTTGGCGGGAAAGTAAGAAAAGTGTCGTTTTAACTATTTTCCTCGCAGTTTTTTCATTTTTTCTCTCCATAAGAACCATCCTCGTGTCTTAACGAAAATATTTTTAAAAAATTAGCCGAATCGGTCAAGCCGTTCTCAAGTTTTGCGCTTAGCAACGCATTTCGAGTTCCATTTTTATTAATATAGATATTTTCAACTACAGCAAATGGATCGGTTTGGGATCTAGCTGACTTTATAATAGAGCTCAGAAATTTTTCGTTAGCCATTGTCCCATTTGTGAATGTCAGGCCGCAGGATTTTGATCATAAGCTTAAAACATTGTTCTTTAATAATTAAAGTTCCACAAGCATACAGCATTGAAATGAAAGCAATTAATTCAGCCAGTGGCAAACATCAATAAGGATTTGTGATTTCTTATGGACTTTCCTAGTGTGCTCTTAAATGTGATGTAATATCTTTCTACTGATATACATTCCTTAATCAATGCTTGTGGGACATCAGCTCCTTTTCACTTTGCATTTGAAATTGGTATCCCTACTTCTCGTAAGATGTTTTGTTGGGGAAATCTTCCCGCAACACTAAATGAAAAGTTTTCTATTTTCCAAACAGAACCATCATTTTCCACAATTTGTAAATATCTTCTTTATACTCTAGTTCAGTTTGGCCACCTTTCACTACTTTCTATACTTTGAATACCACTTCTGGAAACTGTACTGCGAATTAAAATAAATTATTTTGTGGCCTGTTTTGTTTGTTTGTTTTTTCTTTCATTACTCCATATGACTCCTTGGAATCACTTGATAAAGTAATAGGAACAATCCAACCTTCAGATCTATCAGGTGTACTTTTTGATATGGAATTCATGAGGTCCAATTTGTGAATGTGAATTTTCATCCCAAAGAACTTTCAAGTGATGTTTTCTTTTATTAGATATATTATACCAACATTTCTATGCAGCATGCAACACAAGTCACAAAATACTCACGTCAGAACATTAAAATTATTCAAAATTAAATTGAAGTTAGGGACATTGCATCATTGAATGGCAAAATGAATAACACACAGGAAATATGCAGTCAGATGGCATGGCACACAGAACTTCCAAACAGGTGTTATACTTTCCCTTTTCATTTTCCTTCCTGTTGGATACACAAATCTCATCTTGACAATTATCTCTTAAAAAAACATATATATAAGAACATCATTAAAAAATGTTTTTTATATGGCCAAAATGACTGATTGCCTTGTTTGTAGATATACACAGTAATTATATAAAATGAACATAAATAAATTTATGTCAGTTGAAATTTGACATCAGTTTCATGATTCAAAGGTCATAAATTTTCAGAAAGAGTAAATAAAATATCAAAATTATTAATATGAACATTAAGTCAATTCAATTAAATTGATTTCTCGGTCAAAATGGCCATTACAATAATTATAGGTTTTTTTGTTTTTTGTTTTTTAGCCGGTCGCAAGCGAAAAATCATCAAATATTGTAGAATTTTGCCTAATTTCTTTGCCAGTTTTTCGCTTGTACCTAGCTAACAGAAAAATAAGTATAGTTTTAATGAGTTTGCAAAGATTTTCAATTTTATTTTATCTTTTAATTTCTTTACGTTATTTGTAAATATGACTTTATCGAATTTATCATATAAATCTCCATTTAATAATCCTGATTAAAATATATTTTATGCAGGTCGGTCTAGTGAACATTAAATATAATAATGTGAGTCACATCACATCACGTCCAACTGACGTGATGTGATTGTGCCTTCCTAAATATTAGTTTCATCAGATCATGATTCAAAATTATGAAGTTCATTTCTAAGATCTTCAAAATAAAGTATTAAGATTACTAAATTTTTTGTAACTATATAAATTTTATATTATTTTAATTTTTGTATTATATGTGTAGATGTGTTTTTGTTTATTCATAGGAATTTTATGACCACCCCTTAATTCAAGATTTTCTAGTCTTCAGCCCATATAAGTATGTCTTAGTTTTATTTAAGTTGATTTTTTTTTCATTGTATGTAACAAGTAATGTTTCTTTATTACATTTATTTTTAAAAAGAACTATTTGTTGCTAATACTTGTTATATGCATTATAATTTATAATACTTATACTTTGAAATTATTAAAAAAACATCTGTACTCTAAAATTGAATATTCTAACTTTGAATAAATAACTGATTTTAAAATGAGTCAGTCAAATAGAGTAATTGAATGTTTTTATCAACATAACCAGTTTGTGAAATGCATTTTTAAGTAAAACAGTTTTATTTAGAACATATGTCAAATAATTCTAATATTCCTCTGTTCTTCATAAATACTTGCTTTTTTTCCCTTTTGTAATAATCTCTGGTTATTGATATTTAATAAGTTGAAAAAACTTAGAGAATTTTTGCATTTTGCCATATACTATTTGTTTTATAAAATACATTACTATAGTAATTAATTAAATGTATTACTATATTAGTTAATTGAAAAAAATTACATTTAATTTAATAATTTACTAGAATTCTAAATTACTTTTTTTTTTTTTGCTTTAGATATATTTTACTGAGATGTCTGAGTTGTGTTAAATTTTTCTTTATTTTTGTGCAAATGTTTTTTTAGCAGTAGATTATTTATTTTTAGTTAGATACTGGTATAGTTATTGCAAGTTTTTTATATTTTTAATCATGCTGTAGATTCGACTTGCTTTTTCTTGTTTTGTTGTAATTCTATTCCTGTGGTCATTAAATTTATTACAATAAAATTGATGGAAATAAGTAATTAATTCTGTGGTAGACACCAAGATCTTATTTTACAAAAACTTGAAATAGAAAAAAGCATTTTTTATTACCCTACTAAATTTCTTATGAGAAGTTATTAGTTTTTTTAATTGCAGTCTACTGTTAAATCTGTAAAAATCAAAGCTTTCACTAATTGATATGCAAAGGAAGCTCATTGTGTAGACTTCCAGTTAATGTGATGCCATTGTCAATTAATTATTTTACAAATTTCTGAATAATTATCATCTAAAACTTTCCTCCCTTAGCTGTTTATTAAATAAATATCTTAAGAGCTTTTTTTAATTCTGATAAATTTTACTTTACTTTCTCAGGTACAATAAGTTAGATGCATATTTTAAAAAGTACTATGGTAGTGAAATTTCGCCATCGGCTCTGAATCTTATGCATAAATGTTTTCGTTATAACCCTGAAATCAGGTAAGTTCAGAAAAAATTATTAGCATTTTTTATTAATATAACTATTTTCAATTTTTGATATAATATTTTAATAACATTTAAATTTATAATCATAAAAAATTGCAAAATGACAGGAGCTTAATATTTTAAAACTTTTAAAGATTTTTATATAATTGTTGAATAATATTAAGTATTATAATTATCAAAGTTGTGTGCAGTGTATTAACATTTTTGAGTGTTGAGAAAATTATCATAATTAAACTTTCAATTCCTTTATTATCTTAACCTCCAAAGTTCAAAGATTTTTTTAACATAATTTCGGAATAGTTTTTTTCTACTTGCCATTGTAAAACCAATTTAGCAAGGAATGGGGGGGACAGTAAAATGTATTAAATTATTTCTTATCATTTTGAAACACTTGTAATATCCTTTCAGGTTAAAAGCTGAGCTGTGCCTCCAGCATCCATTTTTCTCAGAAGACCCAGAAGGTTTATATATATTTTTTATTTATTTATTTTGTAATGATATCATTTATTTGTTTGGTATCTAAGAATTAACTGTTGAAATGTATTTATTTCAAAAATATCTAGAAATTGTTATAATTGTGTGATTTCACATTTACAATTTATTTTAAATGAAAATTGCAAGCAAATTAAATTACTTCATTATTTATAGCAAAAATTGCAGTTTTTATCTACAATTTTACTTTTTTTTATTATTAAACAAAAACATTTCAGTTAGGAACAATTATAGCGAATTCAAAAATACAGTTTATCTAATCATTTTGATATTGTCCTTGTGCCCCTAGTTCATTCATTGTGTCATCTTATTAAATTTATAAGCTAAAATAGGATTCTTAAATAATGTACTTCATTAAAATCATTATGTGGTGTCTGTATGATCTCTTAATTAAAACAGTACTAGAAAATATCTCTAATACAGATAGTGCCATTTAATTAAATAATATAGAAACTAAAACTGTTGTGGGATTTTATCCTTCATCAAAAAGTATCATACTGTTGAGTTAGCATTTTTAGTAATAAAGTTTAGTTGACTGAATTGACATTGATATAAAGAAATCTGCAATAACTTTCAAGAAAATGATTTTTTTAAAAGTAAGTCAAGATTTTTATTTTCTTGTTTGTAAGTCAAAGAATGTTTAAGTCAATCACCTGATTTGGGAGTAATCTACTGTTCTTTATATCATGATACATGTTTTTAAGCAATTGTATGCTTCAGACTATTATTATAAGGCTCAATTTAGCTATGATTTGCTTATATTTATGTATAATCATTATAATTGCTGGTGATAAAAAAATTTTGGAAATATTTCTTCTTTTGTTACCCATACTTATAACAACAAAAAAGTGCTACAAACACTATTTTAATTTTATTTATTTTTGGACCACCATTTATCATTTCATGTGCTTTTCTTGTCCATTCAATCATTTCAGTTTACCTTGAGAAACCATTAACTTTCAATGTTGAAGTCTTTATATATGAGGAAGAATCTTTCAAAGAAAACAAACAATGTGCCTGCTGATATTTAATGTGTAGGAATCTTAAATATTATTGCAACAAATGTTTTACAAGTTGAGGTAAAAAATATTGTTTAATGAGGATAATACTATTTATCAACATATATAATGGAAAGACAAAATCCATCAATTTCATTATAAACATATGTAACTAAACAATGAACATTTTATATCAACTTTCTTTACATTGCCTTTTTATGTGGATTGCATTTCTAAATTCTAGGTGTAATAATATATATTTTTTTCATACTTATCATTATCTTATTTTTAAAATACAGTTCTACTAAAGACCCTCAAAATATGTGAACCTTGTATATATTATACTTGGTTATTAAAACGGTTATTTGTACTTCAGAATCAATCAAGGTATTGAATTGAAACTGAAATATTCCAGTTATTGATATGAGTGATAAAGAATGTGAATGGAACTATATTACATTGCATCAGTTTATGACAAAAGAAAGTATTGATGCATTTTTCATGCATTATTGTTGAAATGAAGAAATTGTACCAATAAATTATGAGTGTTATAATAATGACCCAGTTTTGTTAAAAATAAAAGTACTGTTCAGAATTGTCATTTCTAAAATGTCTATAACTGGCAATTATATTTTCGCTGCCCCTTCCTTTTCTCGTTTGTGAAATATTGGAAAAGTATTGTAATTACTATAAGTTTTACTTCCATTTATTAGTCATTCCTGAGTTCCTTACTTTTAAAAGCACTGCAGAGGCCGTATAGTAAGATCTCAGCTCATGGACCATAGGCTTTTGGTTTGGAAACCAATTCCACTAAAGAATCGTCATGTAAGGGGATCTGCTTCACTTAAAATCCATCAGGCCAAACATCCTCCCACTGGTATGGAGAGGCTGCATCCAGTTGTCATCCTCATCATCTGACTAAGGCTCAAAATTGTGAGGCCTGTTCCGAAATAGCCCTTGTGTTGCTTTACAACGGGACATTAATATAACTAAAACTAAACTAAAATTATACTTTTAACTGCATGTCAGGGACTAATCTCCAAGAATTACACATTATTCAGCAAAAAAGTCTGATTTGCCTTACTCAGTATCCAAAATTTTATGCAAAATCAGGTGAATAATACTTGATTAGAGGGAATGGCAAGGAAGTTTAACCTTCCATTCTGGTTCATCATTATACTTTTATTCTTTCAGCAGCATGATGAATTCTCATTTTGTTACAAGTAAAATAGATGCAAAGTGATTCTTAAAATGTTTTATTTTGCACACATCTCTTTAGCTAGCAAAAAGGTATGAGAATATTTATCTAATGCAAATCTCTAAAAAACAACAAATATAGTTTTTTTATTGTTATAAGTAAAAGTTTTTTTTAAAAAAAAATGAGCTTTTAGTTGCAAATTATGCTGTAACTTCTGTGCTTTTTATTTCTTTAGAAATGTTCAAATGAATGGAAAAAATATGCTGGATTCTGATAGTTCAAATTAAATCTATAATCTTTGATATCTGGTATTTAATTTAAAGCCACTCAATTAGAAAGATTCCAACTGCTTTATTTGCTGGGCAATATTTCCAACTTTTGGGTTTTATGTGTTTGATTGTCACTTTGTGTTTATTTATTATCTTTTATTTTCTCCAATTTATGTACAGTTTTTTGAATTTTAGTAAATTTTTAAAGAACATTATCTCAACTTATGTTCGGAAATATATGTGTGCACAGATTGAAACACTGAATATATTTCCTCTAAAATATTATTTATAATGCTAATTAATGTGACACAATAAGGGATCTTATGCATTACTGTCAAACATATAAACAATCGCTATATGAATGTTTGTCGCTGAACCACTGAATATTTTTACAACTGCACTTAATTCACCACTTTGCTAACTAAAGGAACTGTAAAGTATTATTTAATATATTTTGGGGAGGTTCACTGTATCATCAGAAACTCTATTTAGTCACAGGAAAAAGATAAAGAAATGTTTTTAAAAAATAGGCACCATACAGAGAGCTTGAGTGTAAAAATAGGCTTAGCTCACCCCTTTTTAGCAATCGCTATGAATTTACTTATGAAAATTGATAACCATATCTTACAAAATTATCAACCTCATAATTATTTTTGCATTGTTTTAAAACATTAACTATTAATTTAAAAAATTACCAGTTTATTAATGCAATTTCATTTCTGTATGGGTTTTTTTTTTTTCATTTATTTTTATACATGGTCTTTTGCAATGTTTCTAATGGTGTAAATAAAAATGTTGCTTTCTTACCATTAATTCTGGAGAAAAGCTTTCCACTTTCATTTCATAGTATATGTAATAAATTGATTCAACATAATTATTGTATTAAGTTGATTCAATTTAATTCCTCTTTTTCAGTCTTTCAAATAATAAATTGAATTTTTACTAATTATTTAACCAACCTAAAAAAGTCAATCTCTGTGAATAAATTCTTTACCAAAGGCAACTGATATTTTGAATGTTTTATAAGTTAACTATTTTTATCTAAATTTTAATTGGATAAGTAGATTTATGTCTTTCACTATAATAGAATATTTAGATTAGTTTTAAATTTAATAATCTTTGAAAGCTCTTGTGTTTAGTACCATTATATACTTACTGTAAACAAAAAAAATACAAATTTCTAATGCTGAAAAACTGTGCCTTATATATTCTCTATTATTTTGTTTTTAATTGTGATTTTACTATTTTAGCTTGTCCTGCAGAAGAAATTGTCAAAATTATAGATGAAGCTCGTGTATATAAGAAGATACGAACAATAAAAGAACAAAAACGTATCTAAATTTTGATTGTCCTATTTGTTTAATATTTTGTGAATTGTTTAAAAAATCTATTTTATTAAAAAAGAACTATGTATATAATTACTGTACTGTTTCATTTTATAATAAAGATCTCTGTGTGCATGGCACGACCTTTTAAACTTAGAATTGTCAAATTTAGCTACTACATACAAATGTGGGGAAATGCAACATAGGATGATTTTTAAAATATATATATTATTAATAAAAAATAAGCAATAATTGAAAAACAAATTTACATCTTAAAATTGTTTTTTTTAATTCACTGATATCAATTTATGTGTCAGATTAACCATTTTTGTTGCTTCAACAAATATTTAATCATGTTGTATTCTTCCTTTTGTTGAAGTTTAAAGAAGAAGGATCCTGCTTAACATCTGAGTAATGTATGATAAATAAAAAAAGTATTATATTGAAGTTCCACAAAATTTAGAAGGTAGAGGAACTATACATTTGCATTTTTAATAGTTCGTTTATGTAATGGAATGAATGTCTTTCAATAGGTTCATATGCACAAAGAACAGACCAAGTGTAATACATTTAAAATAAAAATTTGACAAAATCAGCAATGAAAAGCTGTGTCTAAATCATTTTAACTGAAGTACAACCAATATCATCAGTGGGTTGCCAGAGGCGACTAAGTAAGTAATATTCAAGATAGAAAAAATTCGGCTTATTTTTTCATCTATATAAATAAAACTGAATAACGAAGTGTGTTGCTAAACGCAAAACTCCAGCATGGCTCAACCAATTTAGCTTTTCATTATTATTATCATTAATAATAATAATGTTTTCGTTAAAAACAATAAAAGTTATTATAGAGAGAGAAAAAATTGCGAAGAAGGTAGTAATAACGACACTTTTCCGCCAAAATTCTTCATTTCCCCACCACCAAATGCATAAGACTTCAGTTTGTTTTTCCCCCACGCTAATGAAGTAAGGCTTAACATGTTTCCGACCGATTATTTTAAGCGATTCTATTTATTTTCTTAATGTTTGATGTATTTAAAATTATTAATTAATCAATTTTTCCGACTCATTTTGAATAAAAGTAAAACAGAAAAAAGGATAAGAATTTCTAATTTATATTGCGTTGCTCCAATTGGCGTAAAAAATTCACGCCTGTGCAGTGTGTTGTAATTGTTGAATGTGTTTTCATCTTAAAAGTTTTAAAAAGTATGTGTATAATACTGTTACAGCTATCTCATTCTCGATCGATAAATAAACTTGGCTTGACTTGATTTTAAAGAAATACGGACTTGATTTGCTGTTAAGCTTTATTTCAGGTACGCACTGTAAATAAATTTTTCGGTTACTTGTGTGCTTTTTCATGAATACGAAGTCCCGGGTAAAAGCTTGTAATTAATAAATTTGTCATTATAAAATATGCTTTAAGTTTTAGGAATTTGGTTATATTTAAGAATTAAAGTTTAACATTGAATTCAAGTAGTGGTGAGAAAATTTAAAGTGTTCCTATTTTTAAATACTACTACCCTTTTCTGTAATATAGTTTGATGTATAAAGATATTGACATGAATTAGGGAACTGCATACCACAATGAATGGAATTGAGCAATATAATGTTTCCCAGGTAGCACATCCTGTTGAATAATATTGCGCGATATTATATGATATTAAACGATATAGCAAATATTGTATAATATTTGTGTGCTACTAGGGTTTTAAAATTATATGAAAAATGTGTCTATCGACAGAGCCTGACTAAGGCAGGGGCATACGGGCTGTTGCCCCGCGCCCCCACATAAATGGGGGCTCCAAAATCTAATATAATTTTTATTTTACGCTTTCTTTTTTAATGGATGTTCTTCATTACTAAAATAGTGTAGCAAAGGGGGGCCTCAAAGATGGTTTTGGGCCCTAACTAGGATAAGTCGGGCCCTGTGTATCAAAGTTTGTTCAAAGCTATTTTGCTGAGACCGCTGTCAAGATGTAGTATTGCAGAACATTTAATTGAAGGTTTTATCACTTATTCAAATGAATGAGAAAAGCCTAAGTATTAAATTAATGGATTCAAAGCTTATATTTTAAAATTAACAATCCCGTTAATTTTATTGGAGTTTACATCCTTTGCTGACTATTTAATGAATTGGTAGGTTCAACAGAAAGAACCCAGAAACATTAAAATCTTATATCTGCCTGATAATCATTTTTAATATAAAGAAAGTTGTTATGAAATAGTTGTATGATACGTTAAAAAAATAATTGATTTGATTTCATATCATATCATTATCTTTTTTGAGTATGTTGAAAGCAAAGCTTATGTGTATCAATGTCAAATCATTGAAAGAGGGACACTAAATTACAACTTCTCATGTCTCCGAAATAGGAAAAGCCTGCGATTTGGAATGTAAATTATCAAAAATTGCTTAATTGGAACGGCTTATGAAGCTAATCGAGATAAAAATGAAAGCTATTGAAAAAACGCGATTATTAAATACTTAAATATAAATATAAAAAAGTAAAAAGAAATCAAAGATACAGTTCGGTTTCATATACATACTGCAATAAGATACTAGATACTTAGAGTTTTCTTTTCAATTGGGATGGACCTCCCGTGCTTCACAAAGATTTTTAAGGTAACAAAGGTTCACTTTTATTTCTTTGATCAGCGTACATAAAACATAATGGCAAACAATTAAGAATTACTTGCTGAACTCCTGAAATAAATTTTAATATTTCTCAACGATTTTGTCTGTGAAAACAGAAGAAAAAGCATTTAAGATTGTATTTTACCTAAAGGAATGGATTTTTCTTAAACTTGTAGTTCGTCGGATACCTCCCTGGATTGAAAAACGCATTTTTGGTAGTATGGTCATCTGTCTACCACAAAGGTAGTTCAAAAACGTTATGAGCTGGACCTATGAAATTCGATATATGGTCTTTACATTAAATTTTTTAAGTTCTATCTTAACTCTTGGAAAAATTCATTCTGCCTTTTAGAATATTTATCAACAAGATGACAACAAAGCGCAGAGAGCTAGGAGGGTAAAATTTGGTACACAAATTTAATATTTAAAGTGTAGTACCCATCAAAATTACAGCCGGGTTCAACAAAAAGTCAATCAACTGTCAGACTGAGTTTTCGCAAGCATGTAAATGTGATTACTCAAAAACTTGATTTAGCGGATGATTTTTCCCCCTCATTTCAAATATGTGGAGTAAATCTTCGATGCTTTACTCTTAAAACAACGAACACCTCAACTGCCTTGATTACTGAAACATCCACCGTACGCACTCCAACTATTTGACCATGTTCGAAGCCTCCTAACTCTGACTGGTACAACTGCAACTTCACAAAACAATACAATTTCAAAGAATGATATGCGCGTTATATTCACGCTGTTGTATAAGTAGCGTCAGTAAACAAAAAACACCAGTACCACTTAAATATTTCACTATAATAAATATTTCTTTAAAAGCGGGCATTTCACGAGGTGTTTCCGTACTTTGTCCCAACCCTATATATACTGTTACGTTTTTTTTAGCGTAGCGGGTTCGGATTAAATGGATTTTACTTGATGACAGTACAAACAAATTTATTTACAGGATGACTCGATAAAGTAAAACTTCAGATAAACATAATCCAGCAGTCAACAGTCACTTACAGCGTAAATGCAAGCCTTACGCGCAATAAACACAGAATGCAAAAAATAAAATGGTAGCGTTTTAAACACAAAGGGTTTATTTACAACTTTATACAATGACAAAAACAACAACACGTCCTCTAGGTTAAATGCTGGAAAATATTTACAACTGGATTGTCAGTCCGACATATAATACTGCGACTTCACAGGCTGTCCACGTATCCAGATACGGCGTGTAGCTCCAGAGATCTACGGATTACTTCCGGTAGATCTTATCAATAAACTCGAGATCACGTGGTATCTCTTCAGCTCTGCTCACAGCTCATCTCGTTCGTCAGCTTGTCTCGTCCACCGGATCAGCTTCTCAACCTTCGCTTCTTCAAAGACCTTCCATTTAACATTGGTGAGGCTCCACCTCTCAGACAGACATTGGCGTGCTGGAGATGCCGATTGTCCAATCATTCTTCAGAAATACTCCCAATGGCGCACCGTTATGTCGTGGGAATATTCTTAAAACATCCACCCCCTTAACAGAAACTTCACCATACATAAATGTTCACATCTGGGGGTTTAAGCACTTCTTTCTTCAATAGGTCGTAAAGTGCCTTTTGTTGTTCTTTATTAGAACTTTATCTCAGCTTGGGTGGTCCATAGAAGAAGTAGTCCCATCTGGCGACACGGTTCGTTTCTTCAATGGGTCGCCAGCATTTTTGTTCCATTATTTGACTCCATTCAAGTCCGAAGGGTGGTACTAAAAGAGAGAAACACAATGCGCAACAAAGGATGAATAGTCTCACCGCTGGCTAGAAGTAGCAATGTTCGAACATGTATCTCTTCCAAAAGGAGACCAGGTGACGACTTCTTTACAGTATAGCACAGCAAACAGTAAATCACATCGAGCTCAATAACACAGCGTTAACAGCAAACCTAAATACAGTTCACTAATAATCCGCTAGTCCAGCGAGATGCTTCTCTTACTAGAGGAGAAAAACCCTCAACTAACTAACTCACTCCACCTCATCTTACGGCAACCCGTCCCTTATATAGCTGAGCGAGAGTCACGCGAAGCAACGCGGCCCACCCAGAATTGTCTCAGGGCTACCAGAATATTCCCCTCGCCAAATCAACTCGGCTGGCGCGAAGCTCCTAGTGAAGCGTCGCCAATGTTTCCTACTTCGGCGTGCGCTCACCCGATTGTAACAATACGAAACGTCTTCAGGTTCTTTTAGAAGAACCGGTTTTTCTCTTATTCGGCAGATTTTTGTGGTGGATGGTTACAGTATATGGTGTCTTCTTAAATCCCCCACCTTTATCAACGCCGTTGAGCCTTCAAAATTCCTGATCAAAAAATAATAAATTTACTGTGCAGAAGTCGTCAGTATCTTTTCTTATAGAAATTGCACTGAGCGCTGCACTGCGGAAATCATTTACTTTTCTCTTAAGCAAACGTGTAAATGAAGCCAATCTGTGGAACAGTTCACAAATATTTCAACTCTGGGATTCCGTATGAATAAGTTTTGTCTCTTGTACACAAACTTCTGATTCCTTATTTTTACTTTCTAGTATGCGAAGTGTAAAGAAAGTATAGTAATCGTCAAAAAATTTGAATCTGAAATTTTAGTGAAAACATGCATTTTAGATCTCAATGTATTCGAAAACGTTTTTTGAGAATGTCCTCTTGCGTCCGAAAAAAAATCGCTTTGATATAAACGAGGAAATTTGGTATACGGACCTAATATCAAAGTTTAAGCGAAATCAGCTCAAAGGCAGTCTACATCATCGGCTGTTCGAAAATTAATTAACACGATAATTATAAAAGAAAGACGGTTAGATTTATAAATTTCGATACATAGTATAGACATTTATCAAATTTTGAACCAACTACAATAAGGGATTGACTGTTTTGTCATAAATAAAACGATAACTCAAGGATATAATGGATTTAAGTATATCATATTAACACAGGATATTGCAACTACAAGTGCAATAGATGTCAAATTTTTGTATTAGTCGATTGGAAGAACTGGCTTAAAACATAATTTGACTTTTGGTGGCTTTTAAATGCTTTCCAGAGATTATTTGCCCGAAAACTCCTCGTCTAGGATGACGCAATAGATTCGGTAAAAAGGCTAACTTCTCATAAAAGATTAATATTTTGTAACTCTTGTACGCCAATGCTATTCAAAGTGTTCTCTGGGACAACACCTGAATTAGAGACCCAGGTAGCACACCCTATAGCATAATATTGTGCGATATTATATGATATTAAACAATATTCCACAATATTAAACAATATTGCGAATATTGATCAATATTGTATAACATCTGTGTGCTATCAGGGGAGTATCCGAGAAAGTTTTAGGGAGACAACTCCCATTGGTTTTTATTTACATTTATTTTCACTTATTTATGAGCTTGTAGTGAGTGATTATAAAATGGTACAAAACTGGTAGTTAAAAATTTGTAATTCATATTCCATAGCTTTGATTTTAATGTCGTCAAAGAAAACCATAGTAAAATAATTGTTGCACAACTATTTACTGATAAGAGATTCGTATTCGTAAGAGATTCTTTCGTTCAAAGAGAATTGTTATTATGTAATAACCATACATAAAAAAACATTATTATTTTCAAAGCATACTCAAGTCGTATTAACCATTCATTTTTTTAATATCTTCAATAAGAACGCTAAAATTTGAGAGTCCCATAGACTTCATCTGCGGCGATTGAAAATCATGGTACGAACTCGTGAAAGTGTTTGTAGCCGAGTAACACATCCGTTAGACCAAAAGTGCACTTCGGTTGGAGGAATGTTATCTGGCTTATGAAAGTAAAGCCACAGTCTTACCCCACCAATGAGTTGGCGGAAAGACGAAACATTCATAGCGCCATAGCAAAGGGAATATGTAAGTTTATGTGTTACGTGAATCTGAGGGCTTTGTTTGGTCGTTGCTTCAAGTGTGTCTGACGAATTTGCTTTTGGTTGCTGCGTCAACTGGGTCTCACGACTTTTAAAACGGGTAAATGGCGCCACGACAGCTGCATGAAGTTGCGTAGTCAAGGTCACCAATGTGGTGCTTGAAGATCAAGGTACAAAACCGTGACCCTAGTGTTTGTAACCTAGTAAAATATATACAATGCAAAAGTAAAACTTGTGCATTGTAGATATCATCTGACTTATGAAGGTTACGCCACATATCCTTAGTTCAAAAGTTGTAAAATAAATCGCCTTTAACCATTTATCTTTGAAAAAATATATCTGATCTATCAATCAGTATATTCATTACGATTATTAAGATTTTTCCCCCGATGTTACGCATAAAATTGGTATTTTTTCAAGAAACTTTTATGCCAACATCTGACTTGAATTTCCGGCTAATCGGAGTACATAACTCGAATATCGATTGAATTCATGCTTTAGAAACTATAATAGAAAAATTAGCAATTTATTTCATATGAACAGGAGAATGTCATCCCTTAATAATCTTATTCTTTTTCGTTTTTTAATATTTTGATTCTGTCTAGAATACACAGTATGGTAATTATTCGTCAAACAATTCTTTTATTAAAACTAAACACTTATATTAATGCCGGCTCTCTGGCTCAGAGGTAGAGCGTCTTCTTCGTGTTCTGGGAGTCCTGGATTCGGGCATGGTTGTTCTGTGTGCTATCTGTGAATTGTTTGACTGTGATCCCCTGTAAAATGGGGCTGTGCAAGCAAATGTGGCCAGTGTGTAGACAACGTCGTACTCTTGGCCCTAGTTGGCTTTTCTTCCAAAAACAAGAGACGCTCCTTTCGATTTAAATCTGCTGCTCTATCAGTGAGGGGCTTGTCTATGACAAGTGCCATAAGTAACAACAAAATACTAACTCAGAGACCAGTTAAATAAATTGGCTTTTTAACTGTAACTGTTCTATTTGTTTACATTTGAAATGAGAAGTTGTCTGCTAATTTTAGCCGGTATCATATCTATTTAAACAGCGCGAATAATCAAGCGCTAAACCATTCTTCTTTTTAAAAATGTATTTGATATTTTAAGGCTAGCTATTTGAGTTATTCTGCTTATGATCTGTAATATTGTCGTACTTTATTAAAATATTTAAATTAAAAGTTTATCATTCAAAATGTTTCGAATATTTCCTAAAAGTTCTCGTGTGTTTAATTTCTTTGAAATTCATAATTATAGGACATCGATCAATATATTGTTTTTTAGGCGTACAAATTCAAATTATTCCAATTTAATATGCCAAAGAAAATCTATTTCTGTGAGTATAAAAAAGGTTTTAAGATTCGTCTTAGTATACGATTGTTAGTTTCCAATTTATATATTGCAATTTTGAAATGAAATTTATATATTGCAGGTACTAAAGAATAGGATTCAACATACATTTGCATTTTCTTATTGTAAATCTGTACATGGTAATTCAGGGTAAATTCTTTTATCAGTTTTATTTGAAAGTTTGATGTAAACTTCATTTTTGTTTTATGTTTTCTGAAATCATATTCTTCTATTTAGATCTTTAAAGAGTATATCTTCTTCTGTTGAATATGAGCAAGTAGCTGAAGAAACATTACAAAGTCTTAGTGACCGATTTGAGGAAATATTAGAGGATTCTGACCTAATTGATTGGGATGTAACTTACAGTGTAAGTATTAAACAACTTATAACTAGCTTATGTAAAACACAGAACGTTGCTGTTTTTTAAGGGATAATTCAGTATATGCATTTAAGATATAGAGGAAAACATTAGGTGAGCAAAATAATAGTAAGCAAACTATTTTAGCTCAAACTATGTATTTATTTGTATTTTAATATCTGTAGGCATTGTGACAAAATTCTGGAAGATTATTCTTGCATGTTAGTCTTAGCACTAAATGTTGATGCAAATAGAATTGTGTTTACATTTAAGTTAAATAACTAGCTAAGAAAGACTCCTTCCTTAATTTTAAATGAAATATACCATGTGCAATATTTAAAGAAAGGAAATTAAAGAGCAAAGAAATGAATTTATAGAGTTTTTGGTCTACCTTTTATTCAACCTGCCCTTCCACCACATTAGGCTGGATGCTCAGGAATGTGTTATATATATATAATGTAATAACATCATTTAATCTAATTTTAGCCAAATTAATTTCGTACATTTTTTATCTTAATTTAGTGCATATTAACATCATTTTAAAATTCTCACTTATTTCTTGATCTAATTCCCCCTGCTCTTTTTTTTTCTTTTAATTTTATACATGCCCGGGGAAGTTGAGGACCTCAGCACTTTCTCAAGCTCTAAGTGAAGGGATAAAAATCCATAGTGTTTATTATATATATATATATGAATAATTTTCCTGAGGTAAAGAAATTCCTATCAAAATCTTGTACTGAAAAGACTGAAGGGAAATATTTCTGCCTTTTTTGTTCTTATATAGAGATGTAAGCTGACATATTTCTTGCATATCTTTATCTGTATAAATTATGCTTCCGGGGTTTAAAAAAATCAATGTTGAAAATTTCAAAAAAAAAAAAATTATTCAGCCACACTACAATTAAAATATGTTTCCATATAGATTGTAGTACACTTTAGGTGTATATACATTGTAACATCCAAAGTTTTGTTTTCTTATAGTGATGTATTCCATATTCATAAAATTTATGTGCACTCATATGAAAATTAATCATTAAAATAATATTTTATATTCATCATATAAAATATAACTTATTAACCATTGCTATAATCTACCATAAAAGATATAAATGAAATGTGACATGTACAAACTAATAATTAATTTTTATTCATCCTACTTTATTTGCATATAAAATCAGTCAATTTCAACATAAAAAGTACTCTCTTGCTTGTTAGTTGACAAAACAAAATATTAGCATTTCACGTTCATTAATAAAACAAACTGAAATAATAATAATATTTTTAACTCCATCCATCATTGCAGACAGCAGTGGACTGTTATATCTACATTGATCTGTTCTATTTGCTTCAAAAATTGATGGTTGTAGTCAGCATTAGTTATCTAAAGCATTGTATATAGTTCATTTGTTATACAGGGGTGTTTGTGGGACCCCAAAAAATCCCCTGAAACTTTTACGGACTTACTATCGACATTTTGGAGTTTCGAGCGGGGGGGGGAGAAATGAAAAATTACAATTATGAAGTATTGAATGACCTAATTATAAAAGTTCAATGAATTATTGAACAAAATTACCCAGATCAAAATAAATAATTCATTATTATTCCAACTACCTTTTGAACGACGATCCCCGGAATTTCCGGGTATCGAAGTTCAAAATCCCCGGAATTCCGGGGTTTCGCCGGAGCACAAACACCCCTGGTTATATGACAACTAGCAATCTAAAACAAAGCAGACTTAATAAGGTTAAATTTCTCATTATTTCAAGGATAAAAATTAATAATTTCCTTAATTGCTTCATTCGGCTGTATGCTATGTATGAACTTGACTTTACACCCCTGTAGAAAAGTAAAAATTAGAATAAAATTAAATGGTAATTATTTTTTCATTTAAGGCCATTAATGAAAATAAAGGTTGTAAATCATAGCCATTTCTGCATGAGATGCTATTATTTACATTATATAAAAATCATACTAAGTCAAACTTTTTAAATTTCTTGAGAATTGGCTATTTAATTAATTTTTGTATTTAGAAATGTTGATAGGATTTTTTCTCTTGTGTTAAATAATAAGGATGCAATATCTGGTCTAATTGTTTAGGAGGAATTGTGGAGTATATATATATATATATATAGATAGATATACTCCACATAATTTTTTCAGATAAAATGTATTAAAAAGTGTTTTAAACATTCAGAAAATATTTACTTTCACTTTTCTAATTATTTAAAAACATTTTTTTGCCATTTATTTTATGTGTTATCTTATATTTTAATATTTTCAGAATGATGTTTTAACAATATCTTTGAATAATCATGGTGTTTATGTGATCAATAAACAAAGCCCTAACAAGCAAATATGGCTGTCTTCTCCATTTAGGTGAGTCAGCACTTTTAAGTTTTATTTTTCTATGTAATTCACAATATGTAATTCAAATATATTAGAGTAAACGACTTCTAATTTTGCTATAACCAAGATTCTCGAATACTTTAGGTCCTTCATTTTTGTTTCTAATTTATCAGCAGGGCTGTGTCTCATTCACAAGCATTCAGTCTGTCAGAATTACTGTATCTGTAAAACTAACTTGCCAATAGACTTCGTACACACTGAAGCAATATTACAAATTCATAACAATATTGTCTGATTCTCAATATCTGTGCTTCACACTCATGTCAGTATTTAATCTTCCAAGCACCCAATTATTTGATCAATTCTTCAAAATGAATTTTTAAAGTGCATAACCATATTTTTGATATGCATTTGAAATTTGAAGAATATTTTATATATGAATTACATAGGCAGATTATATATATATACATTGCATACTAAAATATCTCAAAACCCATTAAGACAGACATGGCTGTTAAGAGAGTGAAAGTAAAGTATATTCTCAGAGAATTTTCAAAAATTAAATAGCTAGATAATTTTAATTTTTATTTAAGCTTAATTTAGAGCATTTACTTATTTTTATAAAACCATGAATGCAAAATTTAATTACAGAATGCCATTTCATAAAAATATTTAATTTTACACATTAAAACTTATAATCTTACTTTTTTAGCTATACCATGCTTATTCATTTGCACATTCCATTTTAAAAATCCCTTCTGATCAACAAGCTCATTTGTAGAAATTTTTTTTAGATATTTTTAATTCAGTGTAATTTTATTTTATTCTCAATATATTAAAGATGTTTTACCATAAAATATTTATCTATGAGCAATTATTTAATAGTTTATCCTGAAGTCTAATATTGTAAAATATAAGATGTATATGAAAAATACCATTCATTTATTATTTCCAAAATTAAAAAGGGCTTATACTTAAATTAGTTTTATATTAATTCAAACTACTTTGAATCTTGTACATTTATTCTAAAATATATTATGAAATGTCAACTTCTCTTTTTTTGCTATGCTTTTTTTGAAATATAGTTTTTCTTAATGGCTTTAGTATTATCTTGCTACTTTCAAAGACCTGATGTGAATTATAGATAATCTGTATATCTGAATGCTGTTCTTAAATTAGAAGTGACTTAAATATAAAATTCTTTTATTTCAGTATAAAATTGTAACAAACAATTAATATTAATAGTTTTTAAAAATAAGACATTGATATACTTATTTTATACATTTTTGGTACATGAATTTCTTCAAAAGAACAATCTTTGTTGATTGACAGACATTTGTTCCTTATACATATTTTTTCAAAAATATTTCTGGCTATTTTAAATTAGCTCAATTCAGCTTCTTTCTTTTAAGATTCTAATGTATTAACAGAGGGCTAAGGTGAAATCTGGATTCCAGATATATCTATTGAATAGAGGTTTGGTTTACGTCAAATTTATTGACAGGTATCAAATATCTTCACGTTAATGTAACATATATATTTGAAAAGTAAGATCTTAGCCTGAGTTTAAATCTTGCCAACTAACCAGAATTATATCATAAAATCATACTTCAGAATTATATCATAAAATCAGTTTTAAAATTGGATATAACCTTTAAAAATGGTTGAATATTTTAATTAATCTAGATAAAATGAATAAGTTCGAACAAAAAGTGTTACTAAATTATCTTTTTCAATATTTATTTATTTGATAATAAATAATAATTTAGGTTGTAGAAAATTAACACATTACATATTTTAATGGTGTCCTAAAATATTCGTCATCTCACAAATGAAAAAAGGGGTATCTATTCTTCATGCAGTTGTGTAGTTTAAGATACGTCAATACTCCTAGCAGCAGTAAAAAATGTCAACAAACAACTGTCTACTATTAGTATGGTTTAAATGTTTTACAAAACAGTTAATAAAATCATTCATTTATAGCTTAGAATCATGAACGATATAAATAATGGCATTAAAGTTTGTAATGTATGATAGAAATGATGGATTTCAAAGTGATATATTTTAAAGGTTATAAAACTCTGAATACATATATTTAAAAAATAAATACAAGAAGTTCTATGAGTTTTTATGTTTTGGTTTCAGTATTATATATATATATATATTGCTTAATGTTATGTTATAATTCTTTTTCAGTGGGCCGAAGAGATATGATTTTAAAGACGGTATATGGATTTACAAACATGAAGGTATATCATTACATCAGCTCTTAAGTGATGAAATAAGTGAAGTTTTGCATAAAGACATAAATTTTACAACTTGTTCATATTCTGACAAAAAAGAATGATATAAAAATATGTATATTAGTTTTTATTCCTCTGTGGTCCCTTCCCTATCTTTGCTTCAACTATGATTTTTTTCTAATGCTTTCTGATTTTAAAAAAAATTATAGTTGTTAAAACCTTAAAAAAAACCACATTTGCTAAATTTTTTAATAAGTGTATTTAGTTAGCACTAATATAGTTTAACAATATTCAAACTTTTACAACCATTTATGTTGAAGTGCAATTTTTTGTGCTAAATTTCAAACTATCATTCACAGTTTGTTTTTTCACTAGTTATGAAAAATATGATAAGGCTTTAATTAAAGTACTGTTTCTTTTTCAAAATAAATATTATAAGTCAATTTGCAGATATAAAAGTATTGCTCTCTTGCTATATGTGTACCAAAATTTAATTTAAAATATTTACAGTTCTACTTATTGCAAATGTATCATGATTAAATAGCATTATTGATAGACAAAGCTATGATAATTATATAAAAAACAAAACATACAATCTTCAATAGTATGTGTTTAGTATAATTCTCAAAACAGTGCTCTTGTTTATGTACTCAAATTCTAATGTTTAAATGACCGATATCATTTATCAGTCAAACATTTCTGTTTCTGTCATAACTAATATAATTAATTGAAATTTATATTACTCCCTTGAGTTTAATATTATTCCTCAGATCTCTTTAAAAGGGTTAAACAGGAATTATACTTTATAACTTTTAAAACTCCTTTAGAAGCAGTTTGCGTGCATGCAATTCTCTTATTTTACACTGAGAAATCAACATTAAAATATGTTTATGCTTTCTTTATTTTAACTAGAAAGCAATGTACAGACAATCAAAAAGTATCCTAAGATACACAAGAAGAAATTTTGGAGTTTCTAATAACAATAAACCCCACCCCCCAAAATTAACTGTATTTTACAATAAAGTACCTATTTTTTAATTAATTATGAATTTGAAAGGGAGTGAGGCAATATAAACTTATTATACTTATAACTTTAAAATAATTTAATACAAAATGAAAAATATATATACATTTATTCAAACTAATTTCTCTAGTTAGACATTAAGGGTAAGAATAAGAAATGATATATACAACAAAATTATATATAAACAGAAATCTTATATAAAATATTCAATGAAATAGAAAGCTTCATTCTAAAGAGGGAATTTGTATGATGCAAAATATCAGTATTTTTAAATTTATTTAGTTATTATTAAAAGCGCTACTTATAATTATTTGAAAATTAAGAAAAGCAATAATGTACTTATGATTAATTTAAAGTATTCAACCTACTTTTTATGGCATCGCACCTACATTTAAAATTTTTCATCTACTTTTATGGCAGAATAATAAAAATGAGCTTAATTTCTTAAACTATTATTCTATTAATTTACTTTAGAACTTTTAATATTCAAGTGAATTACTAATAGGAATGAAAATGGCAATAATGAGTTCACAAATTAAGAATAACAATCAGAACTTGAATTAAGTGGGCCAGCATCCTGGCATAGAGGTAGCGCATCTTCCCTGTGATCTGGGCCTCCCGGGTTCGAGTTCCGGTTCAGGCTTGGTTGCTCTTCATATGTTCTATGAAGTGTGTGAACATGCTCCCCTGTAAAAAGGGGCTGTGAATGTGATGTGTGAATAGCTAAAACATGTTCTTGGCCTTAGTTGGTACCACTAAAACAAGAGATTCTCTCTCAACTTAAAATAGTAGGCTTGTCTATAACAGATGCCATTAGAATCAACAACAGAATTAAGAGTATTAAATACTCTCATATTTTGTAATTTCAAGAATTCAATTACTTGTGATATATAAATAAATCTATCAAAGTAAATTTGTTATTTTATAACTCTAAAATTCAAGCAATCATTTTAAATACCAGGTGCCTTTCATAATTGATACTATAATAAATGAAAATTAAAACCTGCAGTGTTTCATAGTGAACCAAGGACGGGTTTATTTGTCTATGTAAGCACATGCAGATACTAAAGATATATATTTTATACTATTAAATAACATATCATTCAGTTATGAAAGATTTCAAAAGAAAAATCTCAGGAATAGTAGGGAACAAACTTGAAAAATCTATTATCTAACTGAAAATAAATCAATTAATTTTAAGGAAATGTTATTTCAAAAGTCCCAAGATTCATTAAAACTACAAAAATTTCATAAAATATTTTGGTTATATTACAAGTTGACCCCCCCCCTTAAACCATGGGCTTTTTAGAAATATACAATTGATAGATATATTTACTGTCTATACAATTTAATACATTTTTGAATAATTTAGCAAAGAAAAGGATTAATTTGCTGCTTCCAAAGGTCTTTCAAAGCCCAAAATAAAGAATCTTCTGAAGGCAATTCATCCCACTTCACCCACTTTCAACCTACAAAATAATATATGTACACATTAGTATAAAATTCTTCAACAGTGAAAAAAAAAACTCTGATTAATCAGTTTATAAGGAAAATATTTAACATCCACTAAAAAATATAATTTTTCTGAAAATACAAACTTATATGTTTACTTCAATTTACAAATTCATATATAACGAATTATCCATAAATATTTATTTTTTTAACTATAGAAACAGAACTTGTATTACAGTCAATGATGTGTGGTAATATTAAAGTTAATTTTTACTGAATGAGTATATCATTTCTAACTAAAATCATTAGAAATATCCTTCTCATAATTGTATAATAAACAAACAGTAAATAAATATGCTTATAAGAAAACAACCCTTAAGATATCTATGTAGTATAAAACTTATCTTGATGTTTATATCTGCATTAAAAAAATTAAATCAATTAGTAATTTATAATGATATTTGTCCTTACTTATATGATTGTAAATTACTGATATAATAAGTATGTAATAAAACTACTTGCAGATTCACATAATCAAGTTTATGAACATTTCATTCAGATCAAATGGATAGAATTTGAACTTGTAAAACAAGCTGTTGCTGTTAAGGTGTTTCTTTACAAGACTGACAGAAATAACTTGTTATTGATGGTAGTCTTGCAGCTGAACACAACTTTGATTTCAAAGAAAAATATTCTATCTGTAAATATCTATGATTATCACAAAATTTCATTGTAAAAATTATACCACTATAAAAATATTTTAATTTGCTTTTTAAACTATATTTTTAAAAGTATTTCTATCCATAGCTTTTTTTTTAAAACCATTTAATTTTTTAAGTGATCAATTTTAAATTATTTTTTTAAAAAAATTGAAGTAAAATATGCAATTAATGATATTATGATAAATTTTAGTCTTTTTGATTATGAAAGTTAATTAATGTAAATTATAACATTGGAAGAATAAATACCTACCTTCGCATTTATCAGGTTCAATATTTATTGGTTCAGAAATACCTTGTTCATCTATTTCAGCTTTCATAAATACAGTAACATAATGGTAATTTTGCTCTTTTACTATTGAATTCACAGCATGAAAATATTTGATATTTTTAATCTGAAGACCAGTTTCTTCCAAAGTTTCCCTGTATGCAGCATCTTCCCAAGATTCCCTGTCAAAAATATTTATTAGTGTATCAAAACAATTATTAATTCAATTTAATTAGCAGACATAAATTATTAAATTAATTCTTGGGTTTTTATATGAAAAATAACTGCTATATTTTACATTCATCAAAATTAGAAATATATAAAGCAGACTATTTAAAATAGAAAATGCATATGCATTGACATTCTGCAAAGAAGATCATTTGACCAAGAGTTATATAATTTGATACAAATCAATTTTGGAAAATAAAAATATATACCTTAAAGCAATGTTTTTGAAAATTTAATAGCAATTTC
>JAOUZG010024051.1:0-23746 GCA_026289955.1 Argiope argentata | reverse complement strand
AAAATATTTTATTCAAAAGAAATCAGTTAAAAACGTATCAGTAAATTAACAAAAAAAATCGAAAACAAATTATCCTGTGGATAAACAGTTTTTAAAAAGAAATTCGAATCAATTCATTTTTTATTCCTCACGAGAAATTTATAATTGCTTCAATTAATAGAAAAAAAGAAATTTTCATTTTGAGAAATTAATTGCTATCCATTTTCATTAAATTTCATCTTTCAATAAACTTTTTTATTAGTAGTGAAACAGGTTTTTTTTTTCAAAATATACTTGAAGCTTTTGCAATTTATGCTGATTGAGTAATTATAAGAAGATTAATATTTTCCAAGAACGATCTCTTTTAAAATTTTACTCATACAAAAAAATGAAATGATTTTAATCTTTATAAAAGTTTGCTTTTGAACTTCTTAATAATAAGTGAGGGGCTTCCGAAAGAAAATCTCTTTTTATTTTCTTATATTTGTGTCCAATTAATAGAAATTTTTACTAGGAATTATTATTTTTTATCATTCTCTCTAAGATGAATAAACATATCTTTAATATGGTATCGTTATTATCTTTAATAATACGTTATATAATAATGATTATAAACACATTCCAATTAAATAAAACTTTCATAAAAGGAGTGGTAGAAAAAGTAATGTAAAGATTACTAAAATTGAATTACTAATGAGTTATCTTTAACTTGTTTAAACGGCTGTAAATGTTCTTTAGGCATTTATAAAATTTGTATGCAAATATTTATTGTATTTTACAGAAATTATTCAACTTAATTCTTAAATTACTATTTATCAAAAGAAATTTGAAATTGAAATAATGCTGATTACTTGTCTCGTCAGTAATTTTGAATAGTATATGTATCGTACCTATTTCTTTGCATTAATTTAGAAAATAGTATATTATTCTAATGTCAGAACATATTGTAGTTTCTGGGATGAGGATGTTTGTATCCACAAAAAACAGTAGGCGAAAAAAAAGATTAAAATGAAATCTGCTGTGCATATTTCAATGTATCAAGTCAGAGCATTATTTCTTGAACCGGTAAGCACCACGTGCTCGTGCAAGTTAAATAATATTTTTACTCATTTTAATCGTTTCATTGAATGAGTCACTTTAGTATTGCATACGATGCAAAAAAATGTTGTCTCGCATTTATTGCTTAAAAAAATATCCCATTTCCTATCTATTTCATTTCAGATAATCACATGCTCAAAATGATATTTTTCTGATTCTTATTTGGAATGGTAACTCATCATAAAAATCTGATTTTTTTTAGAAGCTCGTGCAGATAATAATTTTTTATTAAAATGTTTTCTTAAATAGGAAATTTACGAGATATTTTAAACATAAATTAATCAGGCATACAATTTTTTTAGTAAGAAAAAATGTATTCAAATTTTTGCTGTAATAAAAACAGCTGTCTAGTTTTTGAATATTTCTCAATATTTTTACTTTAATTTAGCATAGTTATTGCATTAAAATTGGAAAAACATATTATAATTATATTTTTCAAATGTTTTTGACATTCACTTTCTGTAGAGTAAATGTTTCGATGTGAAATATTATATTTTGATATGAATAAAAAAAATTAAGTATATAAGAAGACACAAAACCATATTATCTCAGTATGACAAATAATTATGCACAAAAGCTATCATTAATTATCAAATTAGAGATTTAGAGCAATGAATATTTAAGAATTTTTATAATATATAAATAAAAAAAACACATATTTATCTTCCATTTTTAGTAATCCTATTTATGAATAAGTCATAACATCAAAAAGAATTTCAAAGACAAATTCCACTGTCTTATCTATTTTTTAAGGAAAAATATTATGTTTAGAAATATTCCTTTACCTTTTATTTTCATGGAATAAAAAAAATATTAGAGTTAACGATTATCTTTCAAAATAATTAACAATATTTTATTGGATAAAATTACCGAATCATAGCAAAAGATATTTTTTTTCTGGTATTAGAATTTAATTTTCTAGATAAGAAAAATATCGTTTGCTGAACCTTGCAATCTTTTATTTGGCACAATTTCTTCTATACAAAATATCAATGATATAAACATCTTATTTCTAAGGAACATAATCAGCAACGATGCTCTTTATTTTAAATTCAGGAAACATTCAAATACCTGTAAGCTTCTTATTATGTCTGCGTATAGTTAATATATTTGTTTCTATTAAATATTTATTATTTTAATAAAATTAGTGATTTAATTTCTATTTATTTCTTTTTGATGGAAGATGTTAATATAGAGTTTGAATTAAAGGCATTTAAATCTTGAATTATTTTGTCAATTACGACACAGAGGATTTCCATACTTTATTTTAAATCAGGAACATAATTTAAAAAAACTGTTCAAAAACGTGATATAACAGTAATAAAAAACAAGTATTTGTGCAATGTAAAAATTCCTATAGATTCCTTTAATTCTTTTGATTTCCATTCTAGAGAATATATCTCTATAATTTTTTTTCTACTTCAATTCAGTAATCTAAATAAATTCTTGACTTTTTGATATGAAAAATTCTCTTTATAATAATTAGATGAATAATTCTAGTTTTCACTCATATATTGATATTTTAATGGTTATAAATATTAGAAAATTGGATGTTTTTTCTTACAGTAATATGTTGTATTTTTAAAGGGATATAGAAATTCACCTTGATTTCAATAAACATTCTTAAAAATCGATACCAAAATATGTTCTTCAATCAATAACATAAGCATAATTGTAAAATTATTTAGTACATAGTAGTTGCAAAGTATTAACTACGCTAATCAGCAGACTATAAAGATAATTTGAAGCATGTCATGTCACTAGAAACTTTATAAATTGGTGACCGTTAACGCTTCAAACTTAAATTCTTCACGATTTTAAACAATTATTATTCAATAATTAAAATGTTTCAAACTTTTGCTATTGAATATATGTGGATATCTTTAAAATGTTACAAAATTATGCTATTGAATATATGTTGATATCTTTAAATTGTTACAAACTTATGCTATTGAATATATGCGAATATCTTTAAGATGTTACAAACTTATGCTATTGAATATATGTAAACATCTTTAAAATGTTACAAACTTATGCTATTGAATATATGTGGATATCTTTAAAATGATACAAACTTATGCTATTGAATAAATGTGATATCTTTCAGTCTGTTCTGTAGTATTACTTTTGGTAAATTAATAATAAGGGAAAACAGTGTGAGTGGTTTCCCTAAAACATTATTTTTTATTCTCTTGTAAATGTTTTATCCATTATATACCTTGCATAGCTTTGGCATATATTCATTACAAAATATAATCCTTTGTCATTAATATAGCATCTTTAATGATCTATACCTAATATTTAGCTAATTAATCACTGTCATTTAGTTAATAATATCCAAAAACGGAAGTAGAGTTTTAGGTATATTTCCTTCAAATGATTGAGATCAAATTTTGCCACAAAACTACATTTGCAGTATAAATAATATACAGAATGTGATATATTTAAGTCATTGTGACATTAAGTTGCAACGTTTACATGTTTCGAAAAGTACAGACCGACAGACGGTCATTACGAAGTTGGATTTTGTACAACATTAGATAGAAGTATATAAATAGGGTATGAAAATCATATACCAATTTTATTTGTTGAAATCAAAGAGTTTCTGAGTTATATTTGTCTCAGACACACATATAAATAAACATTCTCTAAAAAAATGTCATTTCTCGAACTCAACAAGGTCTAAAACATAGATAATCACTTAAATCTTGAGTTCGAATTCATGCTTTTCGATTATTAAACTTTATTATACTACATATAAAAAAATAAACACATTCCCCAGGTTCTTTTAGTGAAGATTACGATCACAATTCATAGTTGAGATAGGTTAACCAAAATTTAAGAATATTTCAGAAAAATTCAAACCAATTCAAAATTTATTTCCGAATACATTTAATTTGTTTCTGAGCATTCCGAAATAAAACCATTTTTAATTATTCATATAATAACTAAAAAGAGCTTAACTAAAATAAATAATTTGTAAACATACCAATATTGTTGCTTTTTTTCCAATATTGCTTTGTAGCAAAATTTTTATCATTGGGAAAATGAGAGTTATAAATATGTGTAATAGGCATTGAATGAGTGCCAAGTGAACTATTTCTAATCTTGGTGATATACTTGACCAATATGAGATGAAAAGAATGTATGTTCTAAGAATTGAAGAAGTATTGACTGCATTATTATAAGGGCAATTATATTTTTTAATATTCCCACGGAGCTGTGTTTTTTGTATATTCGATATTGGTTTTACCGTCTACATATTCACAGATTTTATGTCATTTTATAGTTTCTGAGACTGCAATTATATGCTGTATTTTTAAATCTAACAGTGGACATCAGTTCAAAACTTAGAAGGCCTCATTAGATACTGTTGAATAACATTTGGTAATATCTAATAGATATCAACGTTGAATAGAGATAAGTTTATTATTTACTTTAACTAAATTTCTTTACCATATTTCTAATCTATAAGAAATAATCTTTTCAATGACATCCAGATAAATTGGTTTCCTTATTTTAGGTTTTAGGCCCCAGGTAGCTCTAGTTATTCTTCTCAGCTTCTCTTGAATTCTTATCACTTTATCTTGACCAATACCAAGGTATAAGAGTCGGGTCAAAAGTAACCCCAAGATATTTAATTTATTTGGAGTATGATGATCTTTGAATATACAGCTTTATACCAAGAAAATGCATTATGTTCTTTTTATATTTTATAATAGTATAAACAGACTTATTTTTATTAAATTTTAGATTAAAGTTGATTGCCCACATTTTCAGTTTTTCCATGATTAGTTTACTTTTATTAGTGAATAAGTAAGAAGCAGAAGCCTTCATGAGAATGATGATATCATCCGCATATGCTTGCACTAAAATATTTGCAGCATCACTAAATTCAATAAGTAGTTCGTTTATGACAATAAGCTGAAGCAAGGGTACCAAACTAGAGACATTTGGAATGCCCAGGTTGTATTTCCATTTAGTTCCATCTGTCAATAAAATTGTTCTTTCAAAAAGGAAGTCATTCAATAAATTGTTTAAAACCAGTGGGAATTGGTATTTTTTGAATTTTTTTTTAGGTCAGACCGTTTTTTAGAGTTAAATGCATATGTATGGCATAGGTATACTCCGTCCCAGCCGAAGCCAATCGGATATAACGATGAGCCGCCATAAAGCAACCCCCACCGAGCATGGAAGTGCAGGTTAATCAGCTTAATTTTCATAAAAAAATTCAAAGCTTAATTTTCAGCTTAATTAATTACCTTAATTTTCATAAAACAATTCAAAGAACGAGATCGGAAAGAGACACGATTTAGATTCTCAAAAAATGTCACCTTGTCTCCAAATATAGTAATTATCACACATATCAGTATTATTAGAGAAACATAAAAATGTAAACTACGTTAACTAAGAAAATGCTGTTAAAAAGAAAAAGGTATAAATATTTTAACAATTATTAGAGGAACATAAAAATGTAAACAACGTTAACTAAAAAAATACTGTGAAAAAGAAAAAAAAGTATAAGCATTTCAAAAGATATAAGAGGAACATAAAAATGTAAACAACGTTAACTAAGAAAATACTGCATATGTATAATAATAAAATAAAATAAAATAAAATAAATAAATACATATGCATGGTTAAACTATTTTGTTTTAAAATTTTAATGAATTTCGAAGAATTAAGATAATAATACACCAAAAAATCACATACATACTTTTTAGAATGAAAAAGAATCTAATATTTTATAGCATCTTATGTAAATACTTCACTAAAAATTCTATTCTGCTTCTAAGTTAAATCTAAATATACACATAGTTAATACGTATTTTCTTCTTCTGATTCTTTCTTATTACTTAAAATATTTCCAGAGCATAGGTAAAATGGTAAATACGTGAGAGAAATCACGCATGATTTAAATGTAATATCACAAAACATGGTCCCAAGCAGCAATCAAATATTCTCTAGCAAGAAACACTAGATGTTTACTCAAATCCAAGTTTTTATGAGTGAAATCCTTCAGTAATGCCTCCCAACGAAACATGGAAAATATCGAAACAATCATAAAAATTTTTATCCCCGATATTTCAAAGCGAAGAAGAAAGTTACCGGTAAAGAGAGAAAGAAGATAAATAAATTCAGAGAAGGACCAATTCTTCAAAGTCGCAGTCATCTCCTTCCTCTTTTTTCCAATCCGGGACAAATTCTTTCATTTGTGGTTTTGTGTTTCCGTTCATTCATGTTCATCAGTATATTCGAGACCCGTTTTGAGTTTTACTATTTGTTTTTTTAAAGCAAAAATCGATAAAATAAAGTAGTACACTCTGAAAAATGAGATACATCATTTATTCAGATTTTTTTTTCATCTTTTGATGCTTGTTCCCTTTTCAACCATTAAAATGGTGGGAAAAAAATGACAGCTGAGGAATTTAAAACTGAAGGGAAACCTTAACATTTTTTTCCTTTGATGAAATACTGTCGTAGAGACACGTTTCAGAATCGAGTTTCTGTCAAGAGATAAAATGTTGGGGATGTCCACCTCACATTTACCATCCCTTTCCATTTCGCTTTACTTCAAACCTTTAGTTTGTTCAGGATTCTGTTAAAGCGATAAATCTTCAAGATGCCGGGATAAATTTCTAGAAGATTATATTAAAAAATCAAAAGAAGGAGAACGTTGGATCTCGTATTCAATTTTTTATGAAAGTAAAAAGATTTCCTTCTCGCTTACTCTGGACCTCAGAGTTTTAAGGATGATAGTTTCTGAGATTCCAAAAGAGATATCATATCTACCTGCCGATTTTTAAAAGAGAATTTTATGTATCATTGAAGCACATGCATAGGACCAGATATTCTTATAGCTCATGGCATGACAGACAATAAAAAATGGAATTTTTAGAGAGCATATTTGCAATAATTAAGGAAAGAGGAGTTATTAGGAAATGAGAAAAAATTTTAGAATAATGTAACATGTACTAATTTAAGATTAAAATTATGAAAATAATCAAAATGTAACTAAGATTTAAAAATATCTCCTTTTTTTATAGCATTCTATATATGTTTACAAACGCGTGCGCACGAACACACACACACAAACGCACACGCACAAACAAATATATATGATTCCGAACAAAATATTCGAGTCTTATGAAAAAATTGTTAACTATTATGCGGTAAGTTTGTGATAAGAAATGTCATAAATTTACAGATATGAAAATGAGTATACTAGATTTCATTTAGAATATTCAAAAGAAATAAATTCTAAAATGTTTAATTGTTTTTTACTTCCTCATTTAAAAACTTGAATGTACTTATATGTGTAAAACCTACTATGAAAGAAGATAATTACACATAATAGATACAGGTTGCAGAAAAATCAATGTTTATCTAATTTAGATATTTATTGTTGTTTCTTGTGGCGGCACAGCACCTAAGCAGCCCCTATTAATTTTTTAATAGCGCCAACGGGGCCCAAGGGTATGACTTTTGCTATTTATTCATCATATTAGCTTGCACAGACTTTTTTTACAGGGTGGGGGGGCATATCCAAACGTATTACAGAGAGAAAATAAGTATAACTGCGTCCGAAGCAGGACTCGAACCAGGGACACCTAGATCACGGAGTAGACGTTTTACTCCTATGCCAGTTAGCCGCCAAATAAGGTACCTAATATTTATATATATATTATTAGGTTACTATTTTCACACACACACGCTCTCTCTCTCTCTCTCTCACGCACACACAGAGAGAGAGAGAGAGAGAGAGTGGTGTTGCTCCAAAAGGAAGGCAAGGATTGAATTTGCCACTATTAATCCTGTAAATTGTTTTTCGCCCAATTATAAAACCTGTTGACATCTGATAGTTTAGGGTTAGTAAAAAGGAATAGAACAACTTTTTTTTCAATGCAGTATAATATAAATAATGGAATTCTGACAACCAGATATCGAAAATTCGAGAATTGGCCCTCTAGAAATTATGATTTAGCTCTATTTGTTTCCTGATTATAGGTTAAATAGAAGCCAATTGCTCAATGTATTATTCCATACGTAATTATCTGCTATATATAAGTATTTAAGATAAATACTGTGCTTTATTATTTTTTTAAAATCTGATCTTAACTCATTGCTCTATCATGCAAAACTTTATTTTTTCTAACCCTAAAATACCAGTTATTATGGTTTTTAAATAGGGTTGTAAACCCTCTGCGACAGGAATTGTAGCAATTATAAATATTTCATAACTTTTGAAACACCATTTATATAAAATTACTAGATATCAAACATATATTTTAAATGCGATATCTTGCGATTATATTTAATTATATAAATGTCGAAATTAGTTTCAAAATACTGATTTCATTTGCATACATTTGCTCTGATATTCATTCCTCAATATTTTTTGAATTGCAAAAAAAAAAAATGTGCTAAACTTATAAATTTGTTACATGTTTAATTTTTCTTTAGTTTCTTCTGAATATCCTTTTATTCCTTATTCTATCAATAGAAGAAACGGTTTTTTGGCCATTAAGAAATAATATTATGAATAAAATAGCATCATTATATTTCCATATTAAGGATTTCAAATTATCAGATAGTTATTGAAACCAAAACAAATATACAATTTTGTTTCAGTAAAAAAATACCTATAAAATTCAAATTCATAGTGCAATGAAGTATTGTTATAACTTTTCTGTAATATTTTGCTAAAAAGTTTTATATTTCCGAGAGCACATATCACAACAAATTCCAATTTTAAAATATTTGAAATTTAATTTGAGCAAACTTAAACATATTTTGAGGATTAATTAAGTGAAGCTTTCTAATTACAATACATGTAAGAAATTATTTTCTTTAAACTAGATTTTTTTTAACTAGCAATTTTTTATAAAAAGTATTTTTTCAAGAAAGGAGGAAGTTTTTATGAGAATAAAAAATATAACTTCTGAGAAGACGAGGGAGATATTAAATACTTTTTTTTTGGAGTAATGAGTACAGAAAGAAGAAAGAGAAGCTTAGAGTTTGGATTGGAAATATCCTTTGGAATCTCTTGTGTCCCAGTTTCTAAAAGTTTTCTCTGGTTGTTCTTCGTGAACATTTTGCTTTCGAATTTCATACTGTTGGCTGTATTTTATTTTATATTTACTATCGCTTTATTTACACTATTTTTTAAATATATTCTTTTTTTCTTTACCTTTGTATAATTTATTTTGTATTTCACATTTTCAATTTACTTTTAATTTTTACTGCTTTCAGTCTGGGCAAGCTTATTTGTTATCTACAAGTTTGCCATTTATTGCTGAGAAATCTCAACTTTTGAAAGATTATTTGCAGATATATAGGAAACACTCTATTTAAAAATTCAGATATTTTTTTTACTCTATTTAAAAACTCAGATAATTTTTTTATTGAAATCATTATCTGACTCTGAATTGAAGAATTGAAATTTTAAATTCCAACTTTCTCAAAAATAGGCCTTGGAAGAATCAAAAATATTGGTAAATGGCTGCAATTTCGAAGAAAAGACCTGTTTAAACTGCGATTTGCCTCTTTTTTTAAGAAGATTTTTTCAGTTTTTTTAAAACTTTATGAAATCTTTCTTCAAACTTGAATAAAAATCGTTTTTAAAAAATAGTTTTAATTGTTTGATTAATCCATACATTTTCAAAATCTGCCACTCTTTGTTGAGATGTTTTTTTTTCAAACATTAATAAAAATCTTTTTAAAAGTAGATTAGATTGTTTAAGTAAACCCTTTTCAAGAAACTATGTTCTGTCATGATATATTGAAATTTGCATAGCAGATTTATATTTTTTGTATTATTTTACTTTCATCAAACTATATATATTTTTTATTTTAAAAATGACTGTGGAAGATAACTGAAAATATAAACCGACCATTTTATAAAAGAATAAAAGAAAGGACATTGGATTAATCAGTTCGGTTTTTCGAGGAATAATTTCAGTCCAGATTCATCTGAACATCCGAGCCTAATTTCTCAGAGTATATAGAATGTGAATATTTTTTAACATGCAGACATAATTATGAAAATTTACTTTCAATCTTTAAAGGATAAGCATTTCCTGACTCTTATTTTTGTTCCTTTGAGAATTATAATTTTTTTCTGTCCTTCCGAATTAAATCTTGACATTTAATTCAATGCCATAGCTCTTTTCTGGAGTGGTTTTTTTCCCACTCAATTTAATGATATTTAATCATCTTGAGATACTTTTAAAACTATTTTCTATTAATATCCTTATTTAATAGATAACTTTAAATTAAAATGTGTGAATTTTTAAAATTCTTTATCAAGAGTGTAACAAAATATTTATAGACAGTTGTCTTATTATCATGCCAGAACATGATGTCAATTTCGGAATGAGGCTTGTGGCGCCAACAAAAATTCGTAGGAGAAAAATAAAAATATCCGTAGGCAAAAAATTGAAATTTTATTAACTACACGAGCATCTCAAAAAAGCAGCTTTTCATAACGCGTTGTCATTGCATTTACAAAAGATCTGATTTCTTTTTTAAAAAAGAGTTAATTACTGCAGCAAATAAAACCTCGAAAAATGTTATTTGGATCACTTGATTATATGAAATGAAATAAATAGCAACTGTGATATTTTTTTAAACAATAAATACGAGATAATGTTTTTTTAATCGTTTGCAATACAAAAGCTACTAATTCAAATAAAACAACTAAAATGAATAAAATTATAGTTTAATTTTCACGAGCACTTCGCACAAGAAATTATTTTCTGACATGATTTATTGAAATATACATAACAGATTTCATTTTAATCTTTTTTCATCTGTTGGGCAAATTTAAAGAACTTCATTCAACAAATGACTACTTAAGACAATTTGTCTCATAGTATATAATTTATACGTGAAAATATCTCTGATCAATTATTTATTTTAATGTCATAAACTAAATATTTGCTTCAATGCCTTGTTTTAAACTTTTCAGTTATTTTCGTATTTTTGTACAGAAAATCAGTACTGAAAATGTAATCTTTCTCCAAACTATCTAGAGATAGCAAAAAACCATTCTTTTACTATTTAATTTTTTAAAATTTGTATTCTTCATATTAATTACATTATTTAATATTTGTAATCTTTTTTTAAATTTTATAAAATGTAAATAACACAAAATCTCTTTACTGCTTTGATAATGGGAGAATTATCCAACAATGATAAAAAATTATATTAAAAATATTACATGGGTATTATAATATATATTTTTAATAAGAAGAATGTTTTATTAGAAACAGTCATAAGAAGTTACTTAATATTTTAAATTTTATTTTCATTAATGCTCTTAAATATTACACATTTGAAAATGTGTTTTAAATAAAACCCTTTATTTACATAAATAAGAACTTCTTATATGACCTAATCTACTTACATTTATACAACCTCGTTTACGAATCTTATACTACTTTTATTTTCTTAGATTTATTTCTTAAATATGCCTCAATTGAATTATTATTTATATGCTAGTATTATTATTTATATTCTATTATATATTATATATATTTTTTCTTTTATATATGTTATATTATATAACTTTTATCTTTTCTTCGTATGTTCTCATTGAAATTGTTGTACCTGCATGTGCAAAATGATTACAAAAATTTAGTGAACCTTATAACTCAACAGGTGGTAAACTGATCCACATAATAAAATTCTTTCATATCCTGCACTTGACATATTTATTGTTCTTGAGCATTCTAATCTGATGTGGAGACCCACTGCTGAACTATTTTATTAGATGATGTCAAAGCAGACCAGAATTTATTTTTATATACTCAAGGGAGAGGCTATTCCCGCAGGGATAATTCGATGTTGATGGAGCCTTTGGTGGCAGAAAAATATTCATGTTGACTCTGAACTCTGTTTATACTTATGTATTAGGTTTATAATGAGATTAATATGTGGAGGTTACTTAAACTGGTTAAAATAACAGTGGTGTAAGTCGTATAGAAAGGTCAAACATAAAATTATAACAATCAACCAAACAGAATCACTTAAAATTAGATCTTAAGTTTTAAGGATTAAAAAAAATGTAAATTCAAAGATTACATTACATTTATTGTTTATTATATAGAATTTATTGTTTATTGTATTGTAGAACTGATGCAAGAAATTAATTTCTAGAAATAACGGAAATTTTATGTGTACCACTGCAATTAGATTGTCTCTCTGTGTGATTATACATGCTAAAGTATGTGCTGGGAGTTGAAATTATTTTCATCAAGACCTTCAAAACGATGGCACAGACTATAATGTTACGTATTATAGTTTTTTTATCTGTATAGTCTGTCAGACTATAATATTACGTATTATAGTTTTTTTATCTGTATAGTCTGTCAGACTATAATGTTACGTATTATAGTTATAAAATTATTTGTTAGATTTTTGCATGAATAAAAATTATTTTCTTTTGGGGGGGATTTTATGTTTAAATATATCTTCACGATATTTTGGACTATAATTGAAAACATTGCAAAATAAAAATGATCTTAAATAAAAGAATTTTTAATTATATTTCAAATATTGTGTTATTTTTTACATACATAATGCATGTTAGTATAAACAGTAATCCGTATTTCATCAAATTTCTCGAATATTTCTTAAAATAATAATTAGTTTTTCAACATATATTATCTGCTTCTAGTATATTATATTTATTAGCATTAAAAAATAAATAAATCTGATAAATGGAAAAGTGATTAGAAAGCTTAATAAATGCAAATACTTTCATTCAATCCCAAGCATTTGCAATTGCATTATAAAAATATTAAATGACATTATTGGTTCTTTATTCCTTTTTAAATAATTAATTTTTCATATCAAATACATATGGTTGATTTTCCTCATTCTTAATATAAATATTAACTAGAAATCTAAAAATTAAACATAGTTTTTTATTCAAATCCTATTATCTGCAGCATTTTGATTTTGTATTTTTGGCAAAGCTTGATTTATTATTAATGTATTAATAGATGTATTTTCTAATTTTGTTACTGGTTCAATTTTTTTTAAAAAATATTTAAAAAGGAGTATATACATATAAAAATTAATGTGTCTAATCAGTAAATTACACTCAATTTTGTTTAATTATTAAATTTCTAGTAATAAATTATAATTATAGCAAGGTTTTCATAAGCTATAAGATATCTCTCAAAATTTTTATAGCTTTAATATATTTATAAAATTTTTTGCTTAATATGCAATAAAATTATGCACCGATCAATCAAGAGAATCAAATTCCAGAACACCATTCAATGCTGAGAACCAAATTCCTGAACACAGTTCAAGAATTATACACCACCCAATATCTAGTCAAAATGCCTTCTTTTTGAAGGACTTTTTTCGCTTCAATTATTTTCAATCATCGCAATGATTTTTTTTTCGTAATTTGATACCTTACTAAATTTTGAAAATTATTAGGAAATTCCCCTGTAAACTATTGATTAAGGATTTTTAACGAGTGTTTTGATAATTTTTCTAGTAAATCATAATTAAATCCACCTTTTTCTTAATCAAATATAATTTGAAATCCTAACTATAATATTTTCAATTGAATTAAAAATAAACGTACAGAAATATATACTCTGAATCTCGGTGGATTAACAGTGGCTGAAATCTGATAAGAAATTAGAATTTCAAAATTTATTTTTTATTAAGATTAATTATATAAAAGAGAAGATAAATCAATTATTCTTTGTACTTAAATCAATGTTTCTGTGAAATATACAAAATAAGATCTAGTTAATAAAAGAATGTGCCAAAATTTTCCTTTTAACATTTTTTCTTTTAATTCAATATAATATATCCCACCAGTGTTTTTATAGCGTTTTTTTTTTCTACATGAAAATTTTTTATCATTTATTTTGATTAAATGGAAAATGTTATGCACTCTGCATTAAATCCAAAATATACGTGAGAAATCAAATGATCAAAATGTACCATTTTGGTCTCACGCAACAAAGAAATGGCATTGTCTGGTAAAAACTATAAAGAAATTCCATGTGCATGTCAGATTTTATGGACGAAATCCTCCGATGAAAATCTGGGAAGTGAAGCATCTCCGAAGAGTCATAAAAGTTCTTCTCTTTGGTTCTTTAGATCGAAGAAAAAATATATCAAGTGTAAGAAAGAAAGGAAAGAAATAACGACTCTATAACATGGATACATCGATATTAGAGAATGTACTGCGCTTAGTAAGAGGACCAAACTTGACCATTTGTCGATTCCCTTTGCTAAACCTTCTGCTTAGTCGAATTAATAACCCTGAATTTAGATTTCTGTCATTCTTTTGTGCATTGATTTATATCGAAAGAAATAAAGTGATATATTCCAAATTATTATGAATTAATTATTAAAAAGAAAGAATTAATTTAAAATATTTAAATTAATTTAGCAAATAAAGAAATGAAAAATTATTATTATTAAATAAAGATTTGAAAATAAGAGAAAAATTGTAATTAACTCCTTCTTTTTAATCCTTTTTCAAAGTTCGCTGTATCCCAAGATTATTTTAATATAGTTATTCGAAAGATAAATTCAAGAATATTTGTGTGCACACCTTCAAAGAGCAGGTGTCCTGGTACAGGGATAGCATGTCTTCTCTATCATCTAGGCTTCCCGGGTTCAAGTCCTGGTTCAGGTATGGTTCTTCTATCTGTAAGTTTGTGAATATGTCCCCCTGTAAAAAGAGGATATTCAAGCCAATGTATCGAATGAAGTAGCTAAGTCTTACGCTTGGTACTAATTGATGCTACTGAAAAAAACATGAGACGCTCACTCGGCTTAAATCTTGGCTGACTGATCTGCTAGTGGGTTTGTAAAGTGCTATAAAAAACAAGAAAAAACTTTCGAAGAAGAGAATATTTGATAATAGGGATATAATTAACTATGAAAAAATTGTAAATTATCTCCTTCTTCTTGTGTAGCTCTTAACAATCGTTATATCAATTCTATTTCCATTCGGGATTACAAGCAAATGAATGTTCGGAGTTTTTCCATTCAATTATCCAGGAAACGTGTTTGTTTTCTGCAGGATATGATTGACGGTGAGATAAAATTTTTAACCTAGTTTGTTTGTTAGTCAATTTAATAACGTCTACAATAGAGGCCAAATTAAGGAAACTTCTTGAAAGAAGAACATTTTGAAGATATAATATCTCATGACAGTCAAGTCAAATCCTACAGTTTTCATTATTTTTAAGCTGTATACAATTTAATACAAATTAAAAAATAACACAATAGAATTCATTGGACTATGCTCTGTTTTTATTATTTATATAATTAAATATCAAGATTAAGTTAGAACATTTTTTAAGCTTATAAGTTAGAATTATTTTTCAATTGTAGCCACTTGACAAATGTTTTTAGAACTGTATTAATGTCACATCAATCAATAGAAATCCCCATGTTTTAGAACTGAAAATGTATTGTCATTTTATTTGTTAACCTTGTGATAACTATCAAGTTGGACACCGTTTTTTACATTATTTTATCTTATGATTTGTTACGTAAGAAATTATGAAAAAAAGCTCAAAAAGGTCCCGACGGACATAGCAGACACCAGACCCTCTTATACGAGGTAGAATCATGACTCGAACTTGGAATTCCTTGATCCGAAGCCAGAAATTTACCAACAGGTCACCACGGTCTCATATTCTCCCTTAGAAAGATCCAAAAAGGATGAAAGTATTAAGATCAAATATTTGATTTTCATCCCTATAAAGGTTTAAGATTTAATCCCTATAAAGGTAAAAAAGAAATATTAGAGCTGTTTGGATAGTGAAGTATTTTGTACAACATGTGATGTGCCATGGTGTGTAAATATGATGTTTTTATTTTTTGTTATTACATATGTAAATTTTCCTCAATAAGTTCTTAAAATTAGTAAATTTAATTAGTACTGCATTTAAATTTACCTCAATTGTATTTTCAGAAATAGATGTATAATATATTGAATAGGGTATTTCACTTTTCATAATTTATAGAAAATAGAGAAATGCTTTATCAATGAATATGTTTTTATTATTAGAGAAATATTGAAATTGCCTTGTTATTCAGATCATCGTGGACTTGATTCATATATTTATCATTTGTGTAAAATCTGTCCATTCTATTACAAAAATGGTATAAAATATTGAATAGCTTATATCCATTTTCATAATTTATTGAAAATAGATAAATACTTTATCAATGAATATATTTTTATTATTAGAGTGAAATAATGAAATGGTCATGCTATTCAAACCACCGTGGACTTGAATCATGCATTTAATGTTTATGTAAAACCTGCCAATTCAAATTAAAAAATAACTGACGTTGAGCTATATTAAATTGCCATTAATACAAACGAAATGCCATCACCTTCAGGAATTATGGATTCAACGAGTTAAAATTTTGTAGGTATGTTAATAAATCTTTAGAATTCTCAATCCATCTCAATACTTTTAAACAAATTATTTTTTATATTAATAATTAGTTTTAAAAAACAAAGTACTTTCACAGTAATGTTTCATAAAAAAAATTGAAATACATTTATTTTGTTTTTGCATTGCACCATTAAAATGTACAATAATTTCCTTTTTAATATGCACTTTCCTTTCCGATTTAAAATTCCAATTAATAAATTTCTGAAACTTCTTATTTAATTTATGCAGAACAAGAGGCAAGAAATAAAAACGAAAATATAATAAAGGAAATTTTCTGAAACATTACAAAATAAATATTTCATTTAATTCTTGCATTTTTTCTGACTCTAATTAATTGCATGTTCACGTTAATCAGTGCTGCCCTAATAAAGAAGCATTTAATTAGAAGTGGCTAAAGATATTTTCATTATCTTAATAAAGAAAAATTATGCTATATTTTTTCTTTTATTTTATGTAAGAAGAAGAATGTAATTAGAATAACCTTCAGTGATAAGATAATACGTTTTTGAAAGTTCTCATATATCTTTAAATTCTTATTATTTCATTTTAATTATAAGTTCCGTATTATCTTTTAAATCCCTCTCTTTAATTGCCCAATCAAGAAAAATAAGACTGCTTATACGAATTTGATTAGAACAAATTTTTGGATCATAAAATAATTATTTTAAGAGATTAATTAATCATTAACAATGAAAGCGATATTTTTAAATTATAAAATTCCGGCAGAAGTTTTTTTGAAAAAGTAACAACTTTGTTTTGAGAACTTACATATTTATTTTCAGCTGTCTACGGAATAATTCCCTACTGAAATTTTTTTCAGTTTTATTTACTTTGAAAGTAGCTAATTGAATAAATGAATTTTTTGTATGATTTTTAAGCAGATGTGTTAGTTGTAAACCAATGAATTGAATATGTGAATTCACACACATATATATCCAATTTCAAAAGTATACTTTTTATCAATGAGTTGAATGTGTAAATTTACTCTCACACATACACACACATATATATATATACCCAATTTCAAAAGTATACTTTTAAGTAAGAAAATTTTTAAATTAAAATACAATTATAACTTTTTTTTAAAGTTGAAATTTAACATGATTTGTTAATAGAATTTGCAAAATATTTATAAAATTTCTTATATTTACATTAATATAAATATTTTGTATTTTTATTTCATTCAAAATCATTATTTTTTTAAAGTATTCAAACTCTGTATCACAAAAGAGAACTCTGTGTTTTTCGATAATACTACTTCCATTCTTTAGGTTTCATTAAACTGGATAACTTGCATAAAATTCAAACATTATTTCCTTATCCATCGATGTCTTTCTTCTAATCAAACTTTTGTTCATAAATAATATTATTTTTATTAATTTTGACATATTTGTGTTTTAAACCGTGTGTTTTCTGCATAAATTTAATTTTATTTGTGTTTTAGTTTTATCAGTGTAAATATATTTTCGAATAAATATCAAGAACAAAAATACTTTTATCGAGCATGGAAGATAAAATCCAGAAAATCCTGAAAATATATTCTGAAAATATTTATTATTTTTCATTGATTCCAGTCACAATCGAAGCACATAAATAGAATAAGCCGGATAGAAATAAAAACCTGTTAGAAGCTATAACATTCCACCAAGCTCAAATTGAAGAATGGAAGTAGATTTCTGGGAAGTCATTCAGGAATCAGAAAGAAAATTATTTTGGAAAAATTGCGTTTTCTGTAGAATAGCAAAAGTTGGAAATCCATCAGGTAAGAAATATTGAAATATTCAGATTTCTTTTGCATAGGAATTTGTCAGACAACTTGACACGTGGAGTATTTTCTAACTACTTTCTCCATTTTTAAAATATAAGAATTGAATTATATGCGTTAGCATGAAATATTAAAATTGAATATACTTAAATATAAAATTGAATTTTTGACTATGTAGATACTTATTTGGGTGAAGGATGATGGTTTTCTTATTCTACTACCAATCTAAAAATATGGTAGAGTTTTGCTCTCATCTTTTACATGGATATGCTGAAAATAATTACAGCTATAAAAATGGCTATAACTGGTCTATAGAAAAGTGGTGAGAAAATAAAAAACTGCAAAAGCATTACAGAAAGAAGATTTATTTTTTAAAATGTTTAAAAGTTTTTCTTACTCTCTTTTTCGATAAGAATACTGTGCAAAAAAATGTTTTTTGAATAGGTAGATGCTAATTTTGACGCAAGATGATGGTTTTCTTATTCTACTACCAATCTAAAAAATGTGATAGAGTTTTGCTCTCATTTTCAACACTGATAAGTTGGAAATAATTACAACTATAAAAATGGCTATTACTTGTCTATAGAAAAGTGACAAGAAAATGAAAGAGTGAAAAAACATTACAGAAAGAAGCTTTATTTTTTACATTTACAAAATGTTTTCTTACTCTATTTTCCCATAAGATTACTGTGTGAAAAAAATGTTTTTTTAATAAATAGATACTAATTTTTGTGCAAGATGTCGGTGTTCTTATTCTACTTCCAATCTAAAAATATGATAGAGTTTTGCTCTCATCTTTAACACAGATAAGTTGAAAATAATTACAGCTAAAAAAATGGCCATAACTTGTCTATAGAAAAATGAAAAGAAAAAAAAAAGAGCGCAAGAGTATAACAGAAAGAAACTTTATTTTTTACCTTTGCAAAAGTTTCTCTTACTCTTTCGATAAGATTCCAATAAGATTACTGTGTGAGAAAAAAATATTTTAAGTGAAATTTAATTTTAATAACTTTCCATCAAAATATATTTTAATTTTCATTTTTAAAGGCATAGACCTTACACTAATTTAATTCTGCATGTAGAATTATGCTTATAGAATTTGAATGCATCAGCTACTTATTTTTGTTTCGAATTTCATTGATTTTATGAATTCAATGTAAAATTAAATTAATAATTTATTAGATTAATCGAAGCATACTCATTAAATAGAAATAAAAAAGAGAAATTATTCAAAATCAAAATATTGATTGAAAAGTTTTTCTTACTCTCTTTTCCAATAACATTACTGAATGAGAAATTTTTTTAAAAAAATATTTCATATGAAAATTAATTTTAATAACTTCTTATCAAAATATATTTTAATTTTCAATTTTAAAGGTATAAACCCACACTATTTTAATTCTGCATGTAGAATTATACTACAAATAGAATGATGATTATAGAATTTGAATGCATCAGCTACTTATCTTTATTTCCAATTTCATTAATTTTATAAATTCAATCTGAAATTAAATTATAAATTTATTAAATTTATTGAAATATGCTCATTAAATAGAAATAAATAGAGAAATTATTAAACATCAAAATATTGACTGAAAATGTTTCGTATTTTTTTCTTATATCTTGGAAAATTGCTTCTTACTGATTCAATTAAAATTAAATTATCTGGGATAAATATGGATAAATTAGAATCTTTATTGGTAATGTTATAAATATACATGGAGTGCTTAAATGAAGAGATACGAAATGACACTGTGAGTACAAATAACTATTCAAACTATATACCATGGACCTGAGTACTTTGGTCGTGACAAAATCTAGTCCCTCAAAATGTCCTTGATTTCGCCGTCCGAGTCGACTGATTTTCTTTCAGATTTTTTTTCAGGCGACCAAATACATGAAAATCACAAGGCGGCATGTCCGAGTTGCAGGGCGGATGTTCGAGCTGCTCTCATTTGAACTCCCATTGGTACTTTTCGCATGTGTGAAATTAGAAACATGTTAACGCACATTTTAAAGGAGCAGAACCACACTCTGGGTATCTTTGTTCTAGATGGACCTACGTAATCATTGGAGTGTCTCACAGTGCTAAAGGATTTGAGGGTTCTTCTGTGCACCAGGAATTCAACTAGTAGCGGACTTTATACGCCTAACTCAAAGACACTGTGAAGGACTAGGTCTTGTCACGACCACCGGAATTCTGAGAACTTAGAATCCTTTGGTTCGTTAATCAATGGGATCATTGTGCTCAGGCCAATAGTGTACCTTTTGAAGAAAGTCCTTTATACCCACAGTCGTTTTGTACCTTTTTATTTGAACACCCCTTGTATTTTTATCTATTCAATCATACCACAGACAATACCATAAGAAATAGAAATATATAGAAAACAAAACTATATAACCATACCTCCTTATTAAAATTAAAATTTATCATAATTTTTTTAAAAAATATTAAATTATTGCGTTTCAAAGGTTAACTTTAAAATTGAAACTCTAAACGAAATTCTGTCATAGAGATTTAAGAAAAATAAATTATAGAGGAAAATAACCATGAAATGAATATAATCTTGTTTAATACTAGAATATATATTCTTTGTTTAATACTAGAAACTCTAGTTTTGAATTGTAGAATTTCAAATTCTAAAATCAATTCTTCCAACGCATAATAAATTAACATCGGTACTTTTAGATCTGAATGACCATTAAAGATACATTATATTTGAAAGAAGATTTATAGATGTTTTATAAGTATTCTGTTGTTCAGTAGGAATACTTTTATTTTATTTCTGTGTAGAATAAAATAGGGAGCATTTCGCATTTCTACTTTATCATTTTAAAGGAATCCATAATGACAAAAAATTGTTTTGGAAAGGAAACCTCGGCACATTCCCATTAAAATAATGATAGTAAATGACAAATGATATTTCCATGTCAGTAGAAAGGGAATGAATGTTTCCAAGTAGGTCAAAGAAATAATTCTTAAGAAAGGAAAAATGCTTATTGCCCTTGGATTGAATTCAAATAGATGGTAGAAAATTTGAATTATGAATAAAATAAGAGGAATAGATTTCTTTTGTGATATATTATATTAAAAAGATTGGCACTATATGTATTTATTTGATTTAGTTACTGCAAATAGGAATTGGTATAAGTACGCTCTGTTATTAAGAATGTAACAAAAGAGCCGACAGATAATTTCAAAAATTAAAAAAAAAAGAATAACTTTTGGATATTTTTTCACTATTATCTAGGATCATCATCTATATTTCAATCATAATATTCTGTAATATATAGAAAGTTTTATTTCAACCAGAATTATACTCAGATATTTCAATGTATGTTCATCGGTTTTCAAAATTAAAAGAATCATCATTTTGGTTAATTTTAGCCAAAATTACTGGATGAGGTTTAAAGCAAAGTTAGATAGGTACAAATATAAATGTAAGAGAAATAAACATCTGGAAGATGTATGGTAACGTGATAATATGTTTATTATCATAAAAGTCTCAAACTTTAAATCAAGCACTAAGAAAAAGTGGTAATAAATAGGGGTAATGAGTTTTCGTACAGTTACATTACCTTTACAATGTTAGTGTATTTAAGAAATTAGTCATTTTATAAGTCTCCAGGTCTGTCGATCCCATTGCTCCAGTATCACTGTCTTCAAGCCCTGAATGATTCTGAGAAAAGGAAACCGAGCTGTTATGACCTTTCTAAGGACGTCTTCATTCGGCTAATATTTAAAAATCTGGCTTTTGTATTCACACGTCGCCAAAAATTATCCTTTTCCTTTAATTTATCGTTCAAACAGGTGTATTTAGAATGCTGTTCTTACCTTAAATAATGAAATTTTGCCAAACTGAAGCTCCCAAGTAATCAGCCCTGGAAACCTTACATGTGTTATATAGCAACATATAGGTGTTAAGGTCAAAGAGGTCATACCTATCTATCGGGTTTTTTTTCTCCAATTGTGGGAAAATAATAATAGGGTGACAAGCAGAAATACTTCCTTTTTTCAGAATGCCATATTACAATAGTTATTGCTGTCCTTAAAAATATGGATTAAGATCAACAGAAGTCATAAAAAGAGATATAAAATTCTCTAAAAACCTCATACTTATATTTGAAGACTGTCAATATTGCATAAGTAAATATTCACACATCAATTCAACTTATTTACGCTAGTCCAGATTTCATCACCATTAGTTCAAGTGAAGTTTGTTCTAACCACTTATATGATAAATTCCTAATCAACCGAGGTATTCTTGGCTTATATTCTTCTGTAGTATATGCTATATGCTCAATATCCCTGTAAATGATCTCCAAAAGAGAAAGAGTTCTAGTGTTGGGTTTCAAAATCACTGAAACTAAATCACATATCTGACATGAGTTCTTTGGATATTGAAAGAAAAGGTATGAAATTCTGGAATATTCTATCAGAATATTCAAATTTTTGGAGATTCAGCTGGATACGAGCTTAGCTGGGGACCAGTGAAATAAAAATAAATATAATTTGTTTTAAAATTTCACATTCTGGAGATGTTTGAGGCATAGTTAATATGAATCATGTAAAGCTCTCAAGAAAGCGTTACAGAAATAATCTGTTATAGTAACTTAACACTGCTACTTTAAAATATAAATTCAAATTCCGGAAGCTATATAAATATCAGAATGAGCCATATCTGTTATTAAGCTATAATATTTGGTTTAATTTTATAAGCAATTTTTGTATTTTATGTGCATTAATGATTCGTATACATGATCAGGGTCATCAGCATGAAGTATGATATATAAAAATCACAATGAGCCATATCTGTTTTTAAACGATTATATTTTGTCTTAGTATAGATCAACATGTATAGTAAACATTAAAAAAATCTACTTAGAACTAGCATAGATAATCAATCAAAAAACTGTTCAGTTAATTTGGCGGAATACAATTCAATTGACAATACAAAAATTAAAAATACTAAATATATATAAGTTAAAATACAATTTGAATAATTAAAAAAATACTCTATAAATTGAAATTTATTTTTCATAAAATAAACCTAAAAAATCAATTTTTTTTGAAAACTGATGTTAATTATTTTATAGTCAAATGCTTTTTTATTATTTGTATATTTATTTTCATTTATTTATAAAAAACTAGGTACAAAATTTATTTAAAAGCTATTTGACTGAGAACAATATAACTAACTTACACAGTTACATTTATGTATTGTCTGATTAAATTTCTTACGTGAATTTTTTTATATTTCTGAAGTGTAGAAAAGTGCTCATGAATAAAAAAAAATCACAAAGAAACAAAAAGGACAATTAAAATAATTCTTTGTTAACAATTTGCTTAAAATATCTCTACTTGATTCTACAGGATAAAATTGAACTTACTTATTTTTCTTTTATCGTAAACGAATGACACCGTCTCTCTTTTCAATAATTA
>JAOUZG010024042.1:0-27236 GCA_026289955.1 Argiope argentata | reverse complement strand
AGATAGATAGATAGATAGATAGATAGATACACAGAGAGAGAGAGAGAGAAGATTTTAAAAAAATCTTTAAGATCGAAATATGAAAATATAGAATTTAAAAGTTAAGCACATTTGAGATTTAAAGAAATGTGATAAGAGAGAGAGGGAGAGAGAGATTTCTTACATTTTTATCAGAAAATAAAAAATGTATTTTTAGCTATAAAGATCTGCGTTCGTTTCCCCCCACCTCTTGCACGTAACTGCGTAGTTCCCGTGCGAGATGGGGCTTTCAAGCAGCTGTGTAATGTCAGGGGCAAATGAGGCCGCACTAGAAGTTGGTGACCCGTTCAACGAGTACAGCGTTTAAGGAACGCTGGTGCGCTGACTATAGCAGAATTAGAAATAGTAGCTGCCAGTATGACTGTTTCTTCTGTTTGGAAAGGTACAAGTCTCAGAGTCAATGGAAATCGTGCAAACACTCGCACTTGGATCCTTAACGATACAAGTAGCGATTTTTCATTTTCGGTTGACGACAAAAGAATATGCGATTTTGTTTTGTATGCAGCTAATGGTACTAGAATTCCAACGTTTGGCACCAAATTGATGTCGCTCTATCTAGAATTAACGCTCCCATTTAAGTGTCCGTTCATTGTAGCAGAGTTTACTAAACCAATTATTGGACTTTCTGCAACACTTTGGTTTATTCATGGATTTGAAAATACGCTGTTTGATCGATCTTTTAACAAATTTGACAGTGAAAGGTAAGTCCTCGTTAAGTAATATATTTGTGGCAAAAACAATTATAGGTGATTTGGAATATCTGGAATTTTTGCGAAAGTTTAAGGAAATTACGCATGTAAATTTCTTTCCTAAAAACACACTCAAGCACGATACCGTACATTCAAGCTGTTGGACCACCTTGAAGTGCAAGAGCACGTCAATTAAATCCGGCGCAACTCAAAATGGCTAAACAGAAAATTGAGTACATCATGGAAAGGGGAACTTGTAGACACTCCAAAATTAACTGGGCAAGCCTCTTAGATATAGTAAAAGGTATATCCGGTTGGTGACTAATGGGCGATTATAGGACCTTTAATCGTATTACTATACCTGATAAATATCCTATTCCCATATTCAAGATTGTATGTACACTGAAGTGACAAAAGTCATGGGATAGCAATATGCAAATATACAAATGGCAGTAGTATCGCAGCAAAAAAGTATAAATGCGCAGTTCGTTTTCCAGAGCTTTCATTTGTGTTCAAGTTATTCATGTGAACAGGGTTTTCGTGATTTATGGCGGCACGACGAGAATTAACAGACTTTGAACGTGGAATGTTAGTTGGAACTATACGCATGGGTCATTCTATTGCGGATATCGTTAGTGAATTCAACATTCCAAGATCCACAGTATCAAGAGTGTGCCGAGAGTATGAAATTTCAGGCATCACATCCCATCATGGACAGCGTAGAGGGCGACCACCTGCACTTAACGACCGAGACCGCCGACGTCTGTTTAGAATGGTCAATGTTAATAGACACGCAACACTTCGTCAAATAAATGCAAGAATCAAGGTGGAACGTACGAGGACGTGTCCGATAGGACTGTGCGGCGAAATTTGTCTTCCTTGGGCTATGACAGCCGAAGACCGACTCGAGTACCTTTACTGACAGCCCGACATCGCCTGCAGCGACTCTCCTGCGCTCGTGAGCATATCGACTGGTCCCTAGACCAGTGGGAAACCGTGGCGTGGTCAGATGAGTCACGATTTCAGTTATTACGAGCTGATGGTAGAGTTCGAGTGTGGCGCAGACCCCACGAAGCCATGGACCCAAACTGTCAGCAAGGCACTGTTCAAGCTGATGGTGGCTGCATAATGGTGTGGGCTGTTTTTACATGGCATGGACTAGGTCCTCTGGTGCAACTGAACTGATCATTGACTGGGAATGGTTATGTTCAGCTGTTCATTATCATGTTCATTATCAAAATCTCTTATGACATTCAGATTTTGAAAAGATAAAATAGTAAATCTGTTTATTATCAAATTTATAATAACATTAAATTAATGGGTTTCAAATCTCAAAAATTCAGTTCTCATTAAAAGCATTAATAGGCAGGCTTGAATGAAAATATTAATTTATTTCGTGAACTCGGCGCACCTCCGCATTTAATCTTCACAAAAAATCGCCTTCATATTCGAAACTACATACGCTCAGAATCATTCCAGTAACTATATCTCTCTTCATAAAAAGTCAAAATTAATTTTTGAAACTTGCCGCTGATTAAATAAACGAGCTATGCAGAATCTCAAATATGTCTCTTAAACACTTTCATAAATCATCGGCTTAAGTATTCATAAGGGCTAATGACCGCGGTACTTGCTTCAGGAAATTGATGACCTTCAGTCGGCTACTGAATGAGGAAGCAGTTAACGGCTGAAAGCTTAATACGAGGGCGTTGGGCAGGGGGGGGGAGATAAATTATTTACGAGTAAATATATTAGCTGAAATTTTTTTAAACTTTAGGAAGGCTACAATATTTTAGTAAAAAACCTCACCCAGATATGTTTAATGCATCGGGGTTTTTTAGCTGCAAATACTGTCTTGATTGAAGACCCACACACAAAAAGAGAGCCTGATTTAGCCTCTATTAAACAACAACCGATAATCCTAGAAACTTTAAAAATACGCATACCTCTTAATTATTTCAATATATGTTGTTTCTTTAATATGTTGTTGTTGTTGCTGATCCCCTTGTTCTAGACCCCTAGACCAAGTCCAAAAGATCTTACCGCACCAAAAGGTGAAAAACACTCTCGCTCTCATCCGACATTTATTATTAGGATAAATAATTAAAATGAATTTCAAAATTTTAGATTATCTATTTTTTTAAAAAATTTTTCGAAAAACTAAGCAGTTTATCGCTTTCTGAGCACACGAGGAAATGCATGCACATTTTTTTGCACTGTTTGTCAGATTTGGCGCAATTAGTGTGCAAATTAAAAAAAAAACTAAATTAGAAAGTTTGGAATTATGCATTAAAAAAAGTGGTACAAGTAGATAAAATTTTGCTTACCTCTAAGTTTCTAAACAATAAACAGTCCGATGAAAGCTTTATATAGATAAACAAACATTGACTTAGGCGAACATTTCGAATGACTTAATACCGGTAAATTAAACTAGATGGCATATTGGTCATACGGGATTAAACGCGTGACACGTTAAATACGGGATTAAACACGTAACCAAAATCAATTTATTTGTTAAAAATTATAGTCTTTTTCTAAAAAAATATTTAATGGACTTTTCATCACTTTTTTTCCGGTAGCATATGAAATATAGTTTTTGTATGCTTGAAGAATTTATTCGTTAACCTTGAATATTTGCACTGTAGTTGATAATACAATTTATTCTTTGATTAAAAATGGATAAATTTTGCTAAAATTCGTGGTCCGACAAAATTATTAATATTATTTTAAAGCTTTATATAAAAATATAATATTACTTATTAAATCTGCTAATTATTTTGATGCATCATTAAATTTTAAATTGAATTGTTAATTTTTAAGGACAGCTAGATGAAATCTTGTACAGTGAATTTCTACATTTCAAACAGTAATGAAATCTCTGTTTCTGGAAAATACGACTTAAATTCTAGCTTTATAGTACATTTATGAATGACACATTATTCAACAGTTTTGTGTCCATGTCTTTAAAGGCTGTCATGCGATTCTCGGGAAATTACTCTTACGGAAAGAAAGTGGATACAATTTCTATCTTCATATGTTTGGTTCAAGGTCTCGAACAGATCATTAAAAAAGAACCTGAGACTCTTTATCATTTTGTTCATCAAATAACCTAAACTGATAGAAGAAATATAAGGGAAATTCCAGATAATCTAATAATTATTGCCGATGGCTTAAATCGTCGAAATATCAATTTGCAATCAAAGCTATAATTTGCGTCATAAATAAGAAATTATTTTATTCAAGGCAGTGCTTATATTTTAAATGAATTTAGGTGAAATTCGAATACTGCGATACTGTAAGATTTTTTTTTTTGGGCAAAATAAAGGATGAACTAAATACCAAGATATTATCTCTACATTAGTAATGACAATTTTTTAAAAAGTGATATAATTTTAAATGTCGAACAAAAAAAGGATGAATTAAATATATCTTGTGCGGAAATATATTATTTTGCCTGTAATACAAACAATATTAGTTTTTCGGTAGTTAAACTTTGAATGGGGAAAAAAATATATGTTCTCCTAAAATTTTTATGAAATCCTATTCACAGAAAATGTCTATAATGAAACGGAAGTGAATGCAGTGGATAATTGTTAGAATTACCAAAAAAAACAATTACAAATTCACTTCCAATGTTTATTGTAAGTAAAAATTTGTAAATAAAAAAAGTTATATAATTAAGGTATCAGACAAGGGTATGAAAAACATGCAATAGGTAAGGGGGTACTTAAGTTAACAAAATTACAAGAAAAACAGCACCAAGAGAATAAGAGAAAAAAAACAAAGAATAATAGAAAAAAAGGTTAAGAATTGTTTTAAGATAAAAACTTTTTTAGTGTAACAAATGAATTTCGGAGTACTGAATCTTTTTTATATGTTCTCGTGTTCCTTTACTTCACATATCAAACATTGTTTTAAAGAAAAACAATATTCATCAAACATGATAAGCTTCATGCTGTTGCTGCTGTGCCTATTCCCAGGTGGTATGGTTGCACTATAACGCCTCCATGAAGCCAAAGACCTCTAAGAAGTGTAAAAACAAAAAAAGCGGATCCTTTGAAATTTCAGAAAGTAGTAAAAGGTACTTCACATGATTGGGGGGAAGGCTTGATCTGCCTTGCACCGAGAACCTCCGGCAGAGGTCCTGCGGCCATGGCGGGAGGTCAGGGATTCGGTTGTGTGCACGCTGAGGACAAGAGAGGGCCGCCGTCTGTTTCCCAGAGATGTCCAGGGCGTGACGTCGACTTTCACCGGAGCACCGAGAGCGAGCAGGCGAGGCCCCGCAATGAGCATCCGACTCCATCCTTTTGATAGGGGAGATCTCGAAATAGGTTTGTGTTGAGACACCCTGAAATAGGTTGGCTGAGGCTGTCTCAGCTAAGTACCTCATTACCATTTAAACCAACACGATAAGAGACCCACTGAAAGCGTAGACACTGTTCTGTAGAGAGCCTGACAATAAGGTCTAAGTTATTCATGCTAGTTTTGTACCCCACTTTCGACCATGGAGAAAGATGTTGCATTGACGTCCGACTGTCAGTTAAAATTCAAATGGTTAAGTTCAGATGACGTGCCGATATATTGGAGGCCCTTATATAATACAATAAGAGCGGACCAGAAGACAGAATAGTTCATCAAGATTTCTAATCAAAATATCAGAAGTTCCTTCAGAAGTCGGTATGCGCATACCACTACCAAAAACGCCCTCGTCTCCTTGAAAGCCATCAGTGCATATTTTCAGAGCCGCATATGGAATGCCATAAACTGTATCAAGAGTCATTTATCCAGTAAATTCAGGTAACTCTTAGATGCTTTACAACATAGTAAATAGTATTATAATCCAATCTTTGTCTCAGCTAGCTATAAAGAATTTAACATTTTTTTCTCTGTAACGAAATTTATTCGGGTCTACAAATGTTTTCCATCCTTCAAAATTTCTATTTTTAATAACGAAATTGCCAATTATTGTAACAAGATTTACATGCAGAAAATTTGTAGTGTGTAATGAATTTTTTCCCCCAAGAAATGCTCTTTTATTTTAAATATATAAATTGATGCCCTTTTCTGTTTGCAATTACTTTTAACATCTAATAAATCAAATTAAAAATTTAATTCATAAAATTTTAAGTATGTTTCTATTACAGCAATTATGGTGTCATTCCAAATGTGATGTCAATTTCAAAATTTTCAACCTTTTTATACAAATTTTCTCCTTAAAATAAAGCAAATTTTAAGGGTAAGCTATAATGAACGAACTAACATTTTAACTGGATTGCAACCCATTTAAGTGTATAGAATCAGATAAATTATATGATATTTTTCAAATAAAATGAATAAAAAACAGTTGTAGGAAAGTACAAATTTCTAATAGATTAAACTAGAACAACGACCTCTAGGAATATCGATATAAGATTTCGAGTAATTTTGATTATAATTTTATTTCAAAATTAGTTGTAATTTTTACATTTCCCCATCAAATTTTACAAAAAAAAATCATTGTTATATCATCTGAAAATTCGATAAAAGTTTCCTTATATTTAATAGCAAAGCAATTTTTTTTCTGAATTTTGGTCATTTTTGGATTAACTTTAACAAATTATTAACATTACTGCCGTGTGAATCGGACCATTTTATTACTGTTTCATTCAATATTTACACATATTATGAAATCCAAAGAGAAAGAATTCTATTTAATACCTGTGTAGTGCATGAGACGAATCTATTTCTTCTCATAATAAATAAGAGTATATATGCCTCTTTCTCTCTCTCTCTCTCTCTCTCTCTCTCTGTTTAGCAACCCTCTTTGGCGCATGTGCACTTTTGGGGATGGGCATGTTGAACTTCGAAAGAATCTTAAAAACTCCAATTTTAATTTAAAAAATCCTGATATTTGGCCTTTTCCGCGTTGAAAAAATAAATTTTACACCTTTTCAAAACACAGAAAACTGTATTTTCATTCATATCCTTTTATGATACAAAGTTTTCCATGTTTTGGCAACAATAAAGAAATATTCTTTATTAATTTTCTAAGATATTACATTATTGCTCTGAAGTTAAATCATTTTTATTTTTTCATTAAATATTCAATACCATCTTACATTTTATTGATGAAATCTAAAGAAATAATCTGTTTAAATCTATGTGGTTTACAAAACAAAAAAAGTGAATTCACAATACTCTAAAATTCAGATGGAAGTCGAGCCACACATTTGCAATCATAAAAAAAAAACTATTGAGTTATGGAATCGATCTCCGTTCTATGTGCGTAAGCTTCAAATCTTAGCTTTAGAAAAGGGCATTAGAAGGAGCTTCAAAAGTAAATTACGCCGGCAACCAGTTAAAGAGGTCATTGCATTGCCTTTGATTTCCTGACTATACTGGCCTTTTAGCCAAAACTATACTGGCCTTTTAGCCAAAACTATACTGGCCTGATTGATTTCCTGACTATACTGGCCTTTTAGACTGGTGCAGTATAGCCAAATACTGGCTCTTGGGCCACTAAAACGCACTATCCACTATCCACTCCTGACTATACGCAATGCATAGTTTAAACAATTGTGCCATGTTTAATCCCTGAGTAGATAGCACATCTGATTTACTTGAAGAATTTAAAAGTTATTCACGAATTTGTGAATAGCTCTTTTGAAAAGCATATTTGTTGGGCTAGCGTCAAATACCAAAAACAGCTCGTTCCACTTCCCACGGAGATTTACAAACATCTTTTAGAAGGGCTCACCGGAGAAACTGAATCAATTGAGATTCATAGCTGAAGGTTCAAATTAAGGCATTGACTATGCATCTCCGAACACATTAACGAAGCGTGCTCTCTTCTGGAAGGTGATGTTTATGCAAATGAACACTCTCTCGATTAAGAGGGAACCTGTTAAAACGAGTCAGACATGGAATGTCCCACAAAATCAATATAATTAATATCATCAAGGATGTAATATTCAGAAAAATATTTAGATAGCGCTTAAAAATTTTGATAAAAAATGTATAAGGGAGATTAAATAGGTCTTCCCGAAATTAATTACAATATATGTGAATGAAATATTGGACTTCAATGTTACCTACGAAAATTAACAAGAATTTTGAATAATGAATTGGCGTTACAAATTTTCAGTAACTTAAAATATTTTATTAATTTTGCTAGATGTTGTTTTTATTTATTTTTATTTATGACTCATTGCTAATAATTGTGAACTTAATTTAATTTTTAGTTATTTTATTTTAAGCCCTGATACGACTAATTGAGAATGGAATTGACAACTGATGTTTAAATATCGATACATTAATCTCTGTCTTTCCAATTATACAGAAGCTGTATCTGTACGTGCAGTTTCTTGAATATTTTGGTAACTTCAAAAATTAATCAAGCTATACAGATTAGAAGAACTGATTTGAAAAGTTATATTAATTAATAAATTATGTATTTTTAGAAAAGTCATTTTTTTTACCATTACACCTCTTTAGTAAAGAATAATGTTTGTTTAAAATAACTCGATGTGCCTATAATGAGGCTCTATTGCCATAGATCAGTTTCTAAACCATGGGTCGAAATATTATAAAATTGGACATCCCCGGTGACAATGGATTCCAAAAAAATATTCCACAAAAATTATAATACAAAATTACGTACAATAATAAAGAAAAAAAAAAACAGTTAAAAATAGTAAAAATATTAAGGTGTCCCCCAAATTTTTTCCACACCCGGCTATCACTGGAAGCTTGTAACTGGAAACGAAACTTGGCTTTTATATGAAATTGTGTATAAATTAAGCACTTGGTGCAAAGACAACAGGTCCTCAACTGTCGCAAAGCCGAAAATACATTACAAGAAAGTTCTTTTGTCCGTCCAATGTGATTGCAAAGGCATAAATTTTTACAGGCTTCTTTTTCATGTTAAAGCAATAAATTCAACGAAATACTGTCATCAACTGGATCGAATGGAAGCTGGCGTAGCAAAAAAAAAAAAGAAAAAAAGTCAGAATCAATGAACCGACGAGGCGTTGTTTTTCGTCGTGACAACGCGGACGAAAAATGTATTAGTCATAAAAATGCATTAGTTACATTAGTCTTAAGACGGAAGTTCTTACAGTGTGATCGGAAAGTTTGACCACATCCTGCGTTCTCTACAGATCTCACTCCATCCGATTATTACTTCTTTCTGTCCTTAAAAAAATCCTCTTCGCTAGAAGCTCTTTCAATCCGTCGGCAAAATAAAAGTACACGGCGGGGATTATTTCTTGTCCAAAACACAGCAATTTTAGAAAAAAAAAAGGCATAATGTAAATATTCTCCTTTCATTTCATATTAGAAATAAGAAAGAAACTTTGGGATACTCTACTAAAGAGACCTTTTAAAAATTTGTATTCACTATTACATATAATGTTTATTTTCTATTTCCATAAAAAATATATTGATCTTTTTAATTAAAACAATCCAGGGATTAAAATAAAAACATAAAAGCAAAGAGACTCTAATATTATTAAGAAACCAACCTTCTATCAATATTCCTACTCATCTTGTAATTCATTAAAGATTAAAACACTATTTTTCTACGAATATCCAACACTCTTATGCCTTTTTCAGCCCATTAATTTATGTTAACAAATTATTATCCAATTTAAAACTTCTGGATAAAAAAATATTTCTTTTTGTTTTCATTATTTTACCTATTTTTAATTATTATAAAATGAAATCTACAATGTGGATTCACCGTAAGCAATTTTCAGTAAAAACGTTAGAAGCCTTGGTGTATCCATTTAAAAATCGAAAAACATAAATAAAAAGAGAGGGGACTTTTATTTTCATGAAACCGTTTCAAAAACAAACATCTTTTAAAAACAGATTTATTTAATAATCAGAATCCTGTTTAAATTCAGTACTGTTTGAAAATATTTTATTAAGAAATATTGGGTTGTTCGGAAAGTCATTTCGTTTTTTTGGGGGAACATGAAAGACAGTTTTCGTATAATGAATAAATATTTTATTAAATTATATATTGGCCAATCTGGTCCAACACCTTTTGCCATCTTTCTGGCAGTAACATAATTCCCCTCTCATAAAAGTTTTGGTCCTTGCTGGTAAAAAACTGGTTCAGGTGGTTTTTGACATCTTCATTTGAGGTAAAGGTTTTGCCATCCAAAAAATTTTGCAGGGACCGGAACAAATAGTAGTCGGAAGGCGCCAGATCTGGAGAATATGGTGGATGTTGCAGTACGTCCCATTCAAGCTGTAAAAGTTTTTGGCGAGTGACCAAACTTGTGTGAGGTCTCGCATTATCCTGGTGGAACACTACACCCTTCCTGTTGATTAATTCGGGCCTCTTCTCTTTAAATGAATCATTCAATTTGTCCAGTTGATGACAATAGACTTCTGAATTAATCGTTGTATTGTCCGGCAAAAGCTCAAAAAAAAACGATTCCTTTGACATCCCACCAAACGGAGAGCATCACCATTTTTTGGTGAATGTTGGCTTTTGACACGCTTTGAGCCGGTTCATCTTTTCTGCTCCATGACCTCTTGCGTTTAACATTGTTGTATACAACCCATTTTTCGTCCCCAGTAATAATCCGCTTCAAAAATGGATCATTTTCTTTACGTTTGAGGAGCGAATCACACGCGTCAACGCGACGACACAAATTTCCTTTCCAAAATGCCTTTCAAATGGCCATAAACAGTCGAATTCGACAAATTTAATCTCTCACCTATCTCTCGTGTGGTTATTCGCCGATTTGCATCAACTAATGCCTTTATCGCATCTTTGTCAGCTTCGACCGGCCTTCCAGACCGTGGTGCATCTTCGACATCAAAATTGCCGGATCGAAATTTTGCAAACCAGTTCTGGCACTGGCGTACTGTTAACACGCCTTCTCCATACACATCCGTCAATTTTTTTCTCGCTTGGACAGCATTTTTACCTTTTCTGAAGTAAAAAAGTAAAATATGACGAAAATGCTGCTTATTGCTCTCCATATTTAAAAGGGCACCAACCAAAAACTACTGCGTAGGATTAATAGAACTTTTTCACACACAAGCCTTGCAATATCAGCTCTCAAGACATATAATGGTTATGCGGCTTAAGTGTGAAGTTGGTTTCGAAAAAACGTAATTAAGTCCTCTGACGGGAAAAAACGAAATTACTTTCCGAACAACCCAATATAACCGTGATCTAAAATCACGTATTAAATATTTACAACCCCAGTAAGCGATCCAACCCCAGTTCAACCCCCAGTAAGTTTCCGAAACAACCCCAGAAAGTGATATAATATTGACATAATTGAATGGCATCAAAACTCTTTTAAAGAGGTTTCAAAAAATATTCAAAGCTACTTTTTGCTTTGCATTTCATTTTCTAGTTAGTTACTGAAGATATATTTGACGTAGACTGGAATCATCGTAAGGTAAAATTTTAAAAACAGGGATTGATAAAAAAAGGAAAAGAATGATTTTGTTTGGAAAAGCATTTTAGATACGAAAAGAAGAAAAAAAGATATCTGTTCTGAAAATGGAAACAAAATTCCATTCAAAAGCAAAGGATGTTTATATCAACCTTTGAGGTTTTTGCGTATTTTATTTTGATTTTCAATTTTTGATTTAAAACGACCATAAAAGCGATTTTTTTTAAAAAAAGTATTTTCTAGCTACCCTTGTGAGAGATGGATTTTGGCTTGTATTAGAAGTTTGTCGGTTATTATGTTGAATATAAGTAAATGTTTTGCTTTTCAAGAACAAAGGTTTATTTCCTAAAATAATGACATTTGATAAATTTTTAAATGTTTTAAAAAGAATTGCTTAATTAGTTTATCTTTTTATTTGATGATCTCCAATTTTTGATAAAAAATTACCATAAAAGCCATCTTTTTAAAAGTTATGAATCAATTATTTCTGACAGATGTAATTTGGTTTGCATTAGAAGTCGTAGGTTTTTAAATCGAATACAAGTAATTTGTTTACTTTTTATGCCCAAATTATTTTTTAAATAGCAAAATTTGGTAAAATTTTAAATGTGTTCAAAAGGCAATTCGTTTATTTAAGGTAATGACGTAACGTAATAAAAAAAAGAATTGAAGTTAAATTTGTATTATCTCTTCTAAATGACTTAATTCCGTAAAGGATTTTTTTATGGACTTTGCCCTTCATGTCGTTAAATAGGTTTTCTAACAGTTTTTTCTAATTTCAGTCACCATTTTGTCTCGCACTATTATCAATTCTATATTTGTTTTAAAAAATTTCAAATAGCTGTTTAGTTTTGATGCGCCTTCGAGTGGTTGATGCGCCTTCCCTTTCTGCAGGTATTTGATGTCAAATAAAATATTGACATTTCCCTCTCCGTCCCGTCTCTATTTCGGTAAAATCAACGCTTACGAGAGGGCTTACATCAGCTCGGAGGGTTTCTCTGTCTGAAAGTACAGAGAGGTTTTAATGAAATTTATATCTATAAACAGCGCAAACGGGTGAACGAATGTCAATGAAATTCGGTGTATAGGCTACACGAGATGCGCTCACAGACTATTCAAAAAATAGCTTCACAGAATTCCGTCAGAGGTTGCCTTTTTTTGGAAAACATTAAATTTAAGACAATGAACGATAAAACGAAATACACAAACAATCCAGACCAAGAATTATGAGCAATAATATGTGAGACCGGGAGAAATTGCCATTTCTAGGGAAAAAAAGTCGAGATTCCCATTCTTAGGCAGAGCAGAAAGCTTCATGCAAAAAGGTTAGGATAAGAACAATCTACACTCACAGTGATGTTTCATGTTCACAGCTGTAATGGTGAAGACATCTGGTTGTGACGGCGCTGTAACGTTGGATGACTCTGCAGCTCACTGTGCAAAGTTCGTAGATGATCACTTACGAGCTGATTGGACACACTGTTCATAGACTTGAAATTTTACAAACGAATGAGGGTGGTCACATGGAGCACCTTTCCATACATCGTCCTCGACACCTTTAACAACTGCTCCTCTTGAGCAATTTCGTCCTAATCTGTTCTTGTCTCTGCAAATTAAACTGTTTTTTTTTCTTCTCTCAAACAATGTGCTGTTATTGTTTCCTTATCTTCACTGAATGTGGTTCGATGACAAAAAGAGCAGAAACTACTAAAAAATATGTATATTAATATTGTCTCCGTATTTTATTTTGGTTGTTTATTGTGTTAAAACTATTATGTTTATATTTTTCAGGAAAAGAACATTTTAAAAGAACTGTTGGACATTTTAGAACTTTTTTTTGCGAAATTCCGCGAGTGTATTTCACGTGTAGTCTATGTACCGAATTCCATTGCAATCCATTCATCCGTTTGCGTTTCAGGATGCCGTTTATGAGGGAAGTTGAATTATAACCATCCTGTAGGCAGCAAATGTCTGAAACGCTGATAAGAATATTCCGAGTAAATCGGGATTTGAATCGCATTCATAATTTAGAACAATTTTAAGGGATGTTTAGAAGGGTTTTTCTTCTTTCATAACCAATAAGATTAAATTTCACGATATTGCTTTCAGAACTCTCTTCAGAATGTTTTAAGAACTTTTCCTTTTGCTTCCATATTGCTAGAAAAAAAGTCTATATAATAGTACATTCATAAAAACTCTCTTCAAAAAAATTCATAATTTTTCTTTATATCAAAATATTTCAAAAATTCACTAACAGAGCCTTTTGTATCAAAAATTAAATAAAGAGTATCGATTAATTTGTTAACAAGTTTTGAACTTATTTAAATATCTAACTATCACTGTGAATAGTTGACTAAGGCACATTTTAGAGTTTAGTAATTATTAAAAATTGCTTCAACTTAATTTATTGAAAATTCCAACTTGCAAGCATGAAAAGTTCTCAATGTTATTTTTTTCATATGGACTGTTCCTCATAACAAAAAACATCTCTTCACACAATAAAGCCAGGGGAAAAGATAGAAGAACTTGAAAAAGACGTCTAAACGAAAAGTTTCGAATTTCTATTCGGAAATTTAAACAACTTTGTATTCTGAAGTAATGAGATTTGTAATTTTTAAAAAACATCAGAGAGGACAAACTTGATAAAACTTTTTTTTGTTTCAGAAAGTGATTGAAAAGTGTGATAATTTTTACGTAAGGATGAACGTTAATATTAAATTTTATTACAGAATGATATGTAAAATATACTATCGAGTGAAAAACAGATAGCAGTTCATAAATGGAATGGAAATAAATTCGGAAAAACTTCAAAAATTCAGAATAAAAGAAGTAATGCTAAGCACAAATTTCTGTTTGAGCCAATACGATTGCAGGGATGCAGGGCTCTTTTTCAATGTATCCGAAATTTTTTTTTCTATTCCCACTGTTTTGCGCATTAAAGAAATAAATTTCTTTCATCTGCAAGAAAAGAAAAAAAATATTCGGCCGATGTTTTGTTGTTGTATCCATATCTTTTTATAACGAGAGTGCTTTTTATCGTTTAAAAAGTCTTATGAATTTTTATTTTTAATGAAAATGAGTCACAATTCTGTTTTTTGTTTACTTGGCAATTTTAAATAATTTATTCACTAGATACAGTTTATTTTTCTTGTTGTTTAATAGGAATTTTCAATTTATTACAATAAATATGAAATGCTTTTTTTCACTTTATTTACATCTAGTAGTATGGAGCCGAAAAGTGTTTTTATAGTTTATTTTTTGTTTATTTTTTAAGTTTTATTTTTTGTTATTGTCATTGTTTTTAATGTTTATTTTTTTCTTCTCGCATTTGACATTGGAAAGTGAGAAATTCGATTTTATTATGATTATTTCCCTTTTGGCTCAAGACTTAGAGGGGCGCTTGATGACTGAGAAGAAGCCTCTGAGTTTTCATTTGATTTTTAAAGGAAATATCACGAAACGGCTCATTTGAGAATCGAATGCCGACCGAATAGTTTTTCAGAATCTTGTTGTTGGGACGCCATTTCCTTATTTCTTATGCATAAATTTATCGCCGATCGCTGCTGTGACATTACAGCCCTTTTGTAATAGAATTTGAAGGGACGCGGAGGAGAGCAGTTGCTTCACTGTCTCTTCTCCTTGGGATGGCGAAGCCTGATCAGGTACGCATCCCGCAATGCATCGAGGAGATGGGACGGTCTTCTTTTAAGGCGGGCGCGCCAATGTCTTGTCGGCATTTAAGAGGAGACGTCCCCGAAAGCACACGTGCGCCTGCTTTCACTTCATAATAATCTTCAGGCCAACATAATATATGCAGAGTGTTGCCAAATTCGACCGACAAATTCGCAGCGACGATAGTAGGCCTCAATATGATTAAGAATCACCACACAACATAGAGTCCCAAACGACGTTTAGTAGATGAATATCGAAAAAATATAAGGATTTCGAAAATCGTTATAAAGAGTAGAATATTAGTGAAAAAAATAACATATGATATTTGAACTACAAATTTTTTAAAGCAAAAGTGCATTTAAACTTCTCTTTCATTTTACGCAACATGTTAGTTCGATGATCCAGGAGTTCGTAAATCGCTGAAAGCGAAAAAGAAGTTTACAATCCTTATCTTCAAAAATATTAAAACGCTAAGAAAAGTAAAAACCTAAAAACATAAGAAATATTTTATTCTTTAATTTGATGCAAGCATGTTGAGTGAAAACTGAGGAATTTTTAGTATATTTAAGAAAAGCTTAAATCCACACCAAAAAACATCACAGCATTTATAGGTACCGATGTTGCAAGCCTTAAGGAGATACAAAAATTAAACATAAAACACAGAGTCGCAGGTGAAGTTTATTTGGTGAAAATTTTAAAATCAGACTTCAAAAAAGCGAAATCCACTGAAGAGAATGGTCCTATGAATGCGAGAACTAGGAATAAGGTAGATGAGAAGAAGCCTCCTTGTATGCAAATTTTCTGTTCCTTCGAGAGAAATAAAAGCAGCGAGCTGGTATTCATTAATGTAGAAATGACGGCAGTTAAATTTCATTCACTTGTCAGATTTCAAGAATGTAACTAAAATGTTCAAGCGTGCAGTGAACCCTGTACATATTATTGCCTTTGCTGTGGAGAGTTTCCTCAACGTCTGAAGGAGCGTTGGCTTTAAAAGGGGAATTCATTGAGTGCATGCCCATTGTTTTCATCACATCGGTCATTGAATTCAAATCTGCGCAGGGATTTAATGCCCGAAATGAAGTATTCGTCTGAAAGAAATTTCAGCATGTCTCCATGGTTCCAAGAAATATAGTTTGAAATAATAATTATTCGCTCTAAGCACTTAACGAAACGTTTCCCATGGCATACAACGAAACAAATGAATTTTATTCGATATGTAGTATTAATGTGAATACATTTCGCCTTCATTTTCATTGCCTTCTTTTTCTGACATCCACCGCTCTCGAAGATGACTCCACGGGCCCAATTTTGCATACTACTGTGTATTAAATGTAAGGGACAATTAGAAATGCGCGATACGAATTATTTATGTTCCAACAAAATGACAAACAAGTTTAGGACGATCTGCACATCGAAGATTCATGTGACCTTTCCTCTACCATCTGTTCAAGCCCGCACAACGCTCCATTCGCTGACAGCCTTAGCTAGAAGCGCCTGTCTTTGAATGCGACCATCATCAGGAAATAAGATTCGACAATTTTTTTCCACCATATCCACAGCCAACAAGAAAGTTACGGAAACGATTACCCTTACATAAGCTTGTGACTGTTTTAAAAGAAAGAGAGTCAAGAAATGACGGAATTTGGCATCTCATAAATACAAAAGGGCCCAGCACCTGTTTTCGACGTCACTAATATTTGAATCTGTTACTGTTTTAGATTGAGCACCATTTCAAACCAAGACAAGGACGAGGATATAGGGGTGCAGTAGCTTCTGAGGGTAAGGATCCCCGATGACAAATGTCTTATTTCATATCATATGATGATGACACTCGCTTGAAACAACAGGTTCTTTACCGGGGGGTGAATTCACACATCTTACAGATAGAATACAGAATAGAGAGTAATTATTCCCGAACCAGAAATCGAATCCAGCACGTTCGTATTTCGGGAAAATGCGCTACTCCTAGGCAACTACGTCGGCGTCGTTGAGTCTTCTTGCAGTATAATTGGATTTTCAGAGGTCGATAGGAATGCGTCACCTGGTGTCACCTGGTGAAAATACAACAATTGATGACGTTGAAAATAGGTTTCCCAGACGACTCATGTGATGTCCGACCGAATGCTGGTGAATGGTGCACTCTGAATAGATACTGAAGAAGAAAAAAGTCAACGAACAAAATTACAAAAATAATCTTTATGACTTTTCTTGAACGAAAAGGGAGAAAATGATCTGATCTGAAGATCAACCAAACATGGTCTTTTTACCAAGACAAGATTTGAATGAATACAACACTCAAATCTTGTCTTGGGTAATTTTTTTGCTGAAGTAATAACTGGATGGAAAGGACAAGAATACTAGAACAAATGGTGACTACGGGATGAACTTACAGAAATGGCATTACTAACTGAAAAGGAAAAAAATATGATAAATTGCATTGTGAATATCTGTATGGCATGTATAAACATATAAATAATCACTGTAGAGTCAGAAATATGTAGCGTCCGTCTGGGTCCTGAGGTTTTGATTTCCATCGTGAGAATTGCACTTTTGAGGGTCTTCCTGTATATGTTAAATACGCGGACCGAATTTTATTCATCAAGTTCTTTTCATTTTATAATTATCATGTTAACAAATATTCGAACATCCGAACAGATGGATCACATCTATTTCGCTCGATATTTGATAAAAATATACAAATTTGATATAAAACCCGATGTCTATTTTCACCGGTCTAATTCGAAGCTATTTTTTTTTCTTTTTACCTCATTTATAAACGTCTCATTGGAATAAAAATTCCAACTTAAGTTTTTATAGAGGATTCCCAAGAAATAAAAAACGTATGATCTATATTTTCTAAGCGAAGTAATCGTAATTACAAAATTTTCAAACCGAAAAAAATATATACATTCGGCTTTTGCAAGTAATGTAAATGTAAAATTCCTGTGATCAGTATTTTGCAAGAATTCATCTTTCCTCGTAACTTAACTAAAGACAAAAAGCTATATATTATGCCAGGCAATGAAAATGGCGTTACAAAACTTCCTGATATATAATTTAATTCTCACTCTATTTTACTATGATTGAAAATATAAATAACATATTTGTTGTTCATGCAGGGTGATTATAGTTAAAGCTCCAATTTGAAATGGCCATGAAAGGAAAACGACTGGACCAAATTTTATCAAACTTGGAAAAAGTTTAAAAGAAGTAATAAAAAATTCATTTCATCCAAAAAAGTTTAAAAACTCATCACAAGAGGGGAAATGGCGCTGTATGAAACAATGTTAATGACATGAAGACATCGTTTTAAAATGTGTTTAATCGTTCCTGAAACTTGTTGTAAAACATGTTCAATGTGGCATCCACCATATTCCGAAAGGAAGTTAAATCGCATCACTTTTTCCACACAATAGTTCCTAACTTATCAGTAGGGGATGTTACGTAACATGTCGGTATATCGCATAGTTCAATTCCGCCAAATTATTTAGATTACCACTATAAAACATTGCTTTTTGAGATAATACACGCTGAACATGCTTTGAAACATGTTTCAGAAACTGATTAAACACATTTTACATCGATGTTTTCAGGTCTTATTTTGCTTTAAAATATTTCATACAGCAACATTTTCCTCCTGGTGGTGAGTTTTTAATTTTTTGGCACATTTTTAGCAACCTTTTTTAAACTATTACTAAGTTTTATAACATTTGGGCCAGTAGTTTTCGTTTTATGAAAATTTATTTAACTATAATCACCATGTATATTCAGATTTCACATAGTTGCTAGTGTGCCGAATCAGTTTTAGCATCATTTGCAATGCTTCTTTTCATTTGTATATTCTCATAAAATAGATTTGGTTCTTTGTGTTTTAAAAAGGCATATTAGAAAGAGTAACAAACTAGCATGTTATACGGAGCTTCATGTTAGTCCAGTTTCGTATTACATTAAAACTGCTGGTATTTGACTCTGATGTCAAAAAGAATACAGAAGAAAACACATTCTTATAATTTCATATTTTTCTTTTATTTAAAAAACAATCTTTGCCTATTTTTTAGAGAGAAAAATTCTTCCGTTGTAACCGTCGAAAAAGGGTTGAAGTGAGGGAATCAAAGTAACACAATAAGCCAGAATAGTACAAAAAGATTCTATTTAACAAATGGTTATCAAATGAAATCGTCTCCCGGTACCGTATCAAGCCTCTGACAGGCTGCAATCCGAAAATATCTCATCGATTCATCTCGTCAAATGATTCACTCATGTAGCGACTAAAGGAGATTAACATCCATCAATTTCGAGCTTAACTGTGTCCATAACGAAATGTCGAGAAACATTCCACTTTTTTCTATACCTTCGCAATTTCCACTGACACGGGATTTCGATTTGATAGCTCCGGAAATTGCCGAGCAGCTGCGTCACATATCACCGGAGCAAATCGAGCACTTTCAGTTAATGGGAAATTTCGTTAACAGCTCTACTAAAAATTACCGGAAAAGTAGATGGATATTTACATAAGTGTCAGGACTCTAGTGTGTCAAAGATTTCACAAATATGGAATTATTTATCGCCATATTTCAGTGATTTATAAAAAGACCTTTGATTGAAACGAAAAGAATCGCTACCATTGTTTGTTATATTTAAGATGCCGTATCATTAATAATTTGTTGATGAAAATTAATAATAATAATGCAACATATGTTTTCCAATCGATTCTACAAAATAGATACTGCGAGCTGAAAAAAACCCTACTTAACCGTTTTAATTGTTTCGTTTAAAAGCTTAGCTCCTCGACTTATTGAAGTCATTTACATTTTCATAGAATTCAAAATCAAAGTTTAAAATGTCTCTAGAATATGACAGTATGACATTTCCTTATAATTCCACAGATCTTTATAAAATATAATTTATCAAAATTTATTAATAGTGTACTTGCAATTTTGTTAATGAACCAAAATGTTAATACTTGATCAAAGTCACAGAAAACAAATTAGGAAAAGTTTTTTAATTGTTCATAAAGAAAATAGCTTGCAGGGAAAGAAGTTTTTTATTCATTCGACTGTATAAACAATATATACATATAAAATTTGATTGTTTATATACATATAATATTATCCAGAGTGATTTAAAAATAAATATTTTTAGAATGGGAAGGAATACACCCCCCCCACACACAAATATATAATTTGATTTTACGACCTGCTAGCCGTAACCAGGTGCGATGCCGTCGTAGAAGATATAGTTTCGTAAACATCGTTCGAAATTTAAAATAGCTAACAGCATCTTGCGTAGGTGACACTTGCAATAAATGTTTTCGATTTCATTTCACACACATCGACTGGCATCCATCATAATAATTTCATTTTGCGCCATCAATTCCAAACAACCTGTGTCGTCTGCCGTTTAATGTTTTTCTTTGTCGATTCTCAATTTTAAAATATTCGCGAAGACGCAAGACATAAGTTGACCAAGTTTCATCACAATTGGTTGAACGGTACGGCACAGCATAAAGTACAAAATGACAAAAAAAAATATTTTTATATTTTGAATACGATAAATGCACTATGCCTATAATATTTACACAGTCGGCAAACTTTCATTAAATTCTGTTGAACGGTACGCCAGCGAATACATTAACAAACAAAAGTTCATTTTTATAGATAAAATTAAATTTATGTTCTTGTATTCTTTCATATAAAAAAGAATTAATTGCCTAAAATGAGCATATATTAACTAAATTAGTTGATTTGAAAAAAATTTCACTTTGAAAAGGACGCGACGATTCTCTTCACAGTGTAATAAAAGGGAACAACAAACTCAACTAAGACTTCAACACGTGTAAACCACTAGTAAGGGAATCATAGGGATCTTTTCAAAGAATGTGCTTATTTGTACAGTATTTTATCCCTTCACTTGGAGTGTTGGAACCTATTGGCTTTTAGCCAATTCAGCGATTTTACATAGCTTAATTAAACTCATATAATCCTTCGGGAGTAATAAATGCGTCTTCTTACGATCCGCTTCATCTACTTCTATCTACCAGAAATCAGAGCGGTGGTCCATAGAAGAAAAGAACTTAGCGCCGTTCAGGCAGTCTAAAGTATCATCAATACGCGGCAGAGAATAAACATCTTTTTTTTGGTAATCTTATTGAGCTTGCGATAATCTACGCAAAAATGTCAGCTTCCGGCTTTCTTTCTTACAAGCACAACGGGTGATGACCAGGGACGGCTGGATAATACCTTCGTCAAGCATTTTATTAACTTCTTCTCGAATAATGCGTCTTTCCGTAGATGAGACTCGATAAGCTCGTTGATTGATCGGAGACTGATCATCAGTGTAAATCTTGTGTTTCACATTCGTCCGTGCGTCTATCGATTTGTCAGTCTTCTTAAACATTTCAGAAAATGTTCGAAGAAGTTCGGCTAGTTGTGTTTTTTGCTCATTACTTAAATCAGGAGATATCATTGGATTATAATCCTTCAAGGAATATGACGTCTCTTGCGGCGTTTCGGGACCATATGATTTGTCAGAAATCACACATAAACCAGTGGTGCTTCAACCAGTGGCTCGGCTAAGCCTATAGACATTCCTTTAGGTATGACTCGGTTTTCCGACTGAAGGTTAGCAACCCAGATCTGACTTTGTCCATTATTGTATGAGGATATCATGGATGGTACAGCAATATGGCGCTTGAAGAGTAACTGTTTACTGCCAACGATGACCACATTTATGCATATCCAGACTGGGCTTCCCGATTCTGCTATTTTCTTTAAAGAGCGAGGGTTGAGTGTGTAGCCCTTTATGGAAAACAGCTTCCATGCGTCCAATGCGGTGGAATCTTGAGGAGCATCTTCCAGAATTAATTCAGTCTGTCGGCAGTCTATCACGACTTAGGAAGCTGCTAAAAAGTCCCATCCAAGGAGTATCTCATGACTACAATGCCCCCAAGACAATAAACTCAAACGGCAGCTCCTGACTATTATGACAAACAAGCAAAGTGCATTTTCCTATTGGCCAACAAAATTTCCATCGGCGACTTTCAGCATAATGTTTTTGGGCTTCAGATAACAGTGTCTTCTTCAAGAACCGACGATATTCATAAGAGATTACGAAAAATTAAGCTCCAGAATCCACGAGAGCACGAATTGACTTATTATCTATATTACGTCTAGTTGGTTATCAGTCATCTTTGCAGCCTGCGGAGGATTTTTATAACATGCGACCTCACCTCCTTTGAAGGTCTCCCCGTTTAGTTTTGGGAATCGACTTGGTCGACGGTACGGTGACGGTGATCTAAAACGGCGAGTTGCGGATCGGCCTCTTTTCGGAACTAGGTGTAGAAAGTTGAATGAAGTTTGGTCGGCTAGTTTCTTCTTCAGCTTCAATTTCATTCAGGTTTTGTTGGCGATTGCGATAATTGTCGAAAATGGCTTTCCTCTCTCTGCAGTAGCGTACTACATGTCCGGGACGTCCACAGTGGAAACAAACTGGTCTATTGTCATCTCTTCGCCAAAGATAAGTTTTTCTGGGCTGCATTGGTGATCTTTCAGCGGGTACTCTTGATCTCCTGGTTACAGTGGCATATGTTGATCGTTGTTGGATTTCGCCAGGTTTTACCGAAACTGGTGTTATAACCTTTTCAACTTAGTCTTTAACCCTTTCTTCAAGCGATTGGGATCGGGAGTAGTGTCCAAATATGCAATAGGTTCATGCGTTGGGTTCATTACTCGTTGGACTTCCTCTTGTACAATTCTTCTAATGAGGGGCACCAAATCGGAGTCGTCTACAATGACTGCTACCGGTACGACGTTTGGAAGCCTCTTAAACTTTCGACGTCCAATCCTCCTCTGTTTCATATCCTCGATATAGTTACACTTTTTAATGAAATCAGCTGTAGTGCTTATTGCCTTCGTCAGTAGAGTCTGATAAACGTTTTCCGCAATTACTTTCATTAAGTGTGACACTTTTTCATCATCAGCCATCTATGGACTTAGTTTCTTCTGTCATTTTCGTTTTTCTTCTCTGTGGAGTATAAAGTTCAAATTCTGGAGATATTCCTCTCAAACGAAGACTCCTGCGAAGGCTGTCGCTATTATCCACGTTTGCAAAGATTGTTACCCGCCGCCTCCACCAAATCTGTCACGAAGACTGAATTCAAGACACGGATATCTCGAAACAATTGCGTTTATTAGCACCAAGCAACTCTCTGGAGAACCGAATGAAGAACTGAGCAGAACTCAGTTTTTATACATCTGAAGAACATTCGAGAATCATATTGTTCGAAAGGTAAAGAATGCTCTAGAATCATCTCGATTTTAGAGAAATGATAAGATAAATTTCGAATTGTTCGAAAGGTAAAGAATGTTCTAGAATCATTTCGATTTTAGAGAAATAATAAGATAAATTTTAAATTAAATTTCCTGTCTTTGGATAAAATGCGCTGGCCGGGAATCGAACCAGGAAGCATTGGTTTAGAAAACCAATGCTCTGCCAATCGAGCCATGGTGAATCATAACATTATTTCTTTTTGCGGCATTATATATATATATATATATATATATTACTTGGCAGATTATTCTAATTGGCAAATAGAACTAATGAATTAGTATACTCTATGTGTACTAGGCAAGTAAGATTTCAAATAATTCTTTCTTTTACTGTGATAAGATTTAGTACATTATTGTTGACTGATATGCCTAGATTAAGGCCATATCAATACATGGGCAAGCGTCCAATCATCGCCGAAAGCAGTTTAGTGATTATTATAAAAAGCAGGAATTATTAACAGAATAACCCATACTAAAATTGCACACACAAATAAATGAAAATTAATGAAAATTGGAAAAATAAATAAATATAGAAAACATTTTACCATTTGCCTTATTTTTCCGTTCGTCACACGATTGAATAATTTTTTTCAACTGCTTGTAAATCACAAAAAATTGCACTTGTCATCTTAAATATGATAACTTCCTTAACAAAGAAATGCATTTTTTTAATTACCCACGGACACACTGCTTAAAAAAATTCGGAGAAATTGCAAGAAGCAAGCAGAAAAGCTCTCTGAATTGTTATTTCTCAGCAAGCAACAGACATTAAGCAGACAAGTTTCGGTATGGTAAAGGTGAAAAAAGCAATAACTTTAACGGGCAACATGTCTCAAAGTGCTGCCGAAAATTTGGAATATCTCCTTTTCTTTGAGAGGAGTGTAGTGCTTAGATTTAATATTTGATGAAGTTCCCGGCTTGGAAATGTTGTTTTCTCTACCCCACTTACGCTAATTCCAGCACACAGCCTTTGATTGGCTCTTGAAACATCTACATAGTTTGGGCTCCTTTCCAGAAAACGTAAACGCACTTCAGAACGAAACTTTTATCATTCAACTTTTTCCCGATTATAATTTTATAAGAGTGGAGGGACCAATTGTGAATTCAAAGTTCAAACGGCATTGATTAGGACATACAAACTCATTGATATAGCCCAATTTTTATAAGAAATTAATTTATGGGAAAAAATAGTATTTATTAAGATGGACATTAATCAGAGACGTCATTTTGAGATACAGGGAAGAATGTCGAATTCGGACTCACGCGTAAACTTTACTGTTGCCATATTTTCTATGAAAAGGATCTGTGAAATGCGGAAACTGTGTTTGCAACGATTTAAATGCGATGTATTACGACATTTTAAATAGAAAACGCTACGTGACTCATTACTAGGAACATGAGTACATTTAAAAATGCTATACTGTATTTTACAAGTTCTAATCCTAGCATTAATTCTGGGTGACCAAATGCAGAATTTAAACTATATAAGCTAAAAATCCTTTTTATTTACAACTAAAATTTCGGCAGTTCTTTTAACTAAAGATAAATAGCCATCACACAATTAAAAAAAACATAACTGATTATTATATGGGTGTTCCAAAAGTTTCTTTCTCATCGAGTTATTAATGGTCTTATCTGGCTTTGATTGTGCAAACATGCAGGCTCGTCCATTATCTGTCTGTGTCATCGGTGCCATACTCCGAAAAAAGTTGTTTTGCGCAAGGACCTTTTTAGTGGGATTGGAAAGTCGTAATTCCATGCGATCTTCAACCTCTAGGTGAAACAATAAATTTTGCAAATAATATCATCAGCTGGATCAATTGAAAACTGCGATAGCAAAGAAAAAGTGAGTGCTAATGAACAGGCAAGGCGTGATTTTTCATCACGACACACGAGACCACATATTATATTAGTTGCAATAGAGAAAATTTCACGGTTGCATTGGGATATTTTGCCACCCCCTGCATACTCTCCAGATCTCGTTCCATCTGATTATTACTTCTTTCTGTCCTTAAAAAAATTCTCTTCGTGATAAGAGTTTTGGAGATGATTTCTTGTTTAAAGCACAAAAAATTTGGAAAGAAGGCCTAGTGTGACTTACTGAAAGATAAAGGAAGTTAACCGAGGCTCTTATGTAATAAAATAAATAGTATCTTAAACAGTAAATATTGCATATTAGTTTCAAATTATAAATAGGTAAGACACTTATGGGTCACCCTAATACTATTTGAAGTTATTGTTTGACATTAAAAATTACTTTCTTACCTCAAATAAAACGTTCAATTTCATTTTTGATATTTAAGCATTATGTTTTTCACGTTATGTATAAAATATTATTTAATATGCACAAACTTCATATGTACCTGATAAAAAAAAGTTAGTTTAAATCATATGTTCCTCAAAATATATAGAAAACTATCCAATAAGGCATCGAGACATTCAAGAATTAAGTTCTTTATTTCAGCCAAGATAAAAAAGAGCACCACATCTGAAGCTTAAAACCCACGATACTAAGATTTAATATTGGGTGAAGTTCTTCTTTATAAGAATGCCCCTACAGCCTCCAGCCAAGCTTAGCTTTAATTCACGCATGAAACAATTGATTCACTTTGCAGGAAGGAGTTACATTTTGGTACAAAGTTTTTACCGCAATCGTCTCTCTTCCCGCGTAAAATTTTACGAGGCACACATTTGTAAGATCAAAGTTCTTCCTCTGAGGAAAATGGACATGAATGGAATTCCATTTCCGGTAAGTGGAAGTTCCTTCCTTTTCCATTGGGACACTCAGAGGGATAATTCGGTTTTCGGGATTCTTGAGTGGTTTGGAACATGGATGTATCCAAAGAGAGCGACGCGTTTTGTTTTTAAATATTTGCCAAAGGCCTTTCCTGTTTTTGTTCATCAAGGAAGCATTTGAAAAATGATTACTGGGCTCGTTACATTAAAATATTTAAATACGCTGATGGCTTTGATGTTGAAGTGGATGATCATTTTGTAAGAGAGGTTATTTTTTCCAAACTATGCTTGATTAATTTATTCATTAATCGAAAATATTAAGTAGCCTTAGGTGTAATGCAGGTTTTAAATTTGTGTTGACTTTCATTTTCCATGACATAATACCCATTATGCTTTATTTTTTATAATAGCCTTTAAATCAAAGCCAATGCTGCTTAGTAATTGTAATTAATAAATTACATACTTTTTTGAAAAAAATGTTTCTTTTTTGTAAGTTTAAAATATTAAACAATGATATCTATATTCAACAAATTAAAAATTAAAAAAAATTAAAATGGAACTCGCATTCTTTATCTTCACGTGAAAAATACTAAAATCCTTGAATGTTACCGATCGAGCTACTTCCTGTTGATCTCACTTTTCGTTACAAACTATTAATTTCAAAGTATAAATAAAGTAATTTTTAAAATAAAAATTAATCAAATTTAATTAATGAATTAATATTTGAAAAAAAAAGCTGTATTAACATCGAGTGTCGTCCACTACAAGTTTTTAGAAATGTATTTGAACTTGAACGGATGAATAAAAAGTATTTTATAAAGATTGAAAATTTAAACAAAAGATATATAGACAGAGTGCGATCTAATAGTAGAAATTCGCAACTTCTCATTTTCATCCTCAACAATAGAAAATAATATATATATAATGAAGCCTTAGATAGGTATTATGAAAACGGTTTAAGTTTCATTTCCTAGAATGACAATGTTATGTCATTCTAGTCGTATAAGTATATGTCGTATAAGTATACTTATATTAAATGTAATTTAATATGTCTTTGAAAGTTCATTAAATGTAGACTCAAAATTATGAAAATGGTTATCATTACAAAGATATACAACATTTTTGCGTTATAATGTCGCCACAGTAAATTGTCAAAGCATCTCTCAAACATTTTAACTAACATTTAAAGGAAAAAAATCTATAATTTCTATTTTTCTTTTCCATATATGTCGAATTCAGAAGCTTTCGATTCGATGGTCTGGCCCACGAAACACCAAAAAGTATGCGCATGCGCGCACCTTCACATTTATATTTATTGTTAGTAGAAGTCTCTATTGGCCGTATTTAATCTTTATTGGCTGTTATTAAAA
>JAOUZG010024033.1:0-19788 GCA_026289955.1 Argiope argentata | reverse complement strand
AAATTACTCTACTTGCTCTCTATCCTATATTTAAAGTTCACAGAAATATAAAATATAATCAAAATTCTTAATATAATCTTTGACCTAAGCTATTAAATCAGACAAGGCCGAATCAATGCATGGAATAAAGATAATAATATAGAATATTTTCATTTGATAAGAATATTATTTTTGCATATTTTGAGAAATTAAATAAAAAATATGATTTTTTTTCAATGGACAATAGAATGTAAATAGTTATTCTGCAAATTTATTAATTATTTCGATATTCTCACAAATTTTGTTCCAAGTTACTGATGTATTAAATATCGATCATTTTATATCATACAAAAAGAAAAAATATTTTACATCATGTTTCATAAATCTATCACTATTGCATGGTTTCATGTATTCTAGGTTAGTGTGTAATATATTGTAATAATACAATTTAAAGCATTAAAAATCAGATTAATATAGGTTTTCCCCCTCACAAAGTAGATGTGATCTAAAATATTCCCTAGATTTCAGGAGTTTAGATGCTGTTATTTATGAAATCCTTAGATCAAGGAACCCCTATTTAGCAAACTTGGAAATAATCATTCTATAGAAGGTTCATAGTCCAATATACAATATTGTAGTTTCTTCTACACTCGTAGATAATATTGCAAGGATATAAACCTTTGATAGATATTTTTTCTATTTTTTGAGGTTTACTTAGTCGTTTTTTTATTGCTAAAAATCTGAGATGAAGAAACTGATATATTGGCAATTCGATCATGAACTGGAAAGTTACAGAGCATGTCTTTAGATTTAATAGTTTGATTTCCTCAAAAACTGTTTGTTATTCAGCCAAAAGCACGGAAACAAATCTTATATATAGAATACTTTTGAATAAAAGAAGACCATTGAAGTGCATGAGTTCTCCAACGTATCCTAAAATTTTCTTACTGCCTTCACGCCAACAATAACATATTTACTGTAGCTTCGCAGAAGTTAGATTTTAAGATTACTTATCAGTCGATCGGGAAGAGAAATAGTTTTTCTTTTTAGATGGAGTTTTTTCTAGATGTAAATCTCGTTTTCTGTATGAATGGTTTTTTTCTTTTTTTTCTTTTTTTTTGCCATTGTAGTAGTAATGTTTATTTTTTCTGTGGTTTCATTCAACAGTTTTGTGATTAATATTTTCAACCATATCTGTTAAAGTCAATTTCTTCTCGTCTTGCCCTTGTTCCCGACTTAACACCTCGACTCGTAAAATCCACGTATTAACATTTGTTAAAAATAAGTTTTTCTCCTTTTCAATTTATTAGTGAGGCACTCTGTGAATAATTTTAATTTTGAGATAAATGAATGTTGAAAACAACTTTTATTACTAAAATGAAAATCTTTCCTTACAAGAATACTTCATAATATAAATAATTTTAATATTTATTTTTCAACAAAAAATGCAATATCTGAAACATTATTAATTTTTGGAAATTAATCTAATAAATGAAATGCGAATACAAATTTAATATTACGTTGACTGAAAAAGATTTGAATAGAATACATTAAGAATAATACTTAAATAAAAAGGTAGAAAAATAAAACATATTTTACAATTTCCTTCTTTTTTTATATAACGAGCTGATGAAATGCTATTGATTCGCTCGCCGAGAGAATAACATGATGCGGTGGTATCTTCTTCTGAATTGGCCCTCAAAAAGGGTCCATTTGGTTCCTCCCTGAATAAAATGGAGAAACGAAATGATTTACACACTCACATGCATACACACACATGTGTGTGGGAATTTTATAAAAAAGTTTAGCTAATTTTTATAATATAAAGTAGGGAGACTATGATTAATATACATTTAATAACAAAAAAAATCAAATAATGAAATATTTATCCTGAATTATTAACCTTTATCTTTTAGAAAAAAAAAATTTGAACCACCCATCTAAAGAGGAAATGTAGAAAGGGTTTTGACGTATAAGAAATAATTCTGCCCAAGACTTCTATACCAAATAATAAACTACGAAGAACCATTTCCTTCGACATTCATGAAACATTCTTTTCTAAAAATGGAAAAAGCCTTCCACAAAACAGACGATAATTTTTTCCAATACTTATTTTTTGTAAACAAAGCATATTAACTCTCACAGTGAAGCTGAACATGCCAAAATTCTCAATCGAGTTTACATTGCGATGGTTGAATATGCTATACGAAATTTAAGCAAGTATGTTGAAATTAACATAAAACTTCAGAGATTTGATCTACTTTTACTTTGTAACAAAATTTTTTTACAAAGACATTTATTTATTCCCCATATAATTAGAACATCTTTTTTTTTCAAATATAGGACAAATGAAGAAGATAAACTTTGAAAAAAATGGGACATGACGGATTCACATCTATTGGTATGTTAAAAGACTGAATTATTCTTAAATATGAAAATAAGAACAACAATCCTGGTATGTGTTTAAATTTCTAATGGATTAACGTATGAAAAAAACATTGTTACACTCCTTTGTATAAGAAACACTGACTGATGCACTCCCTACATTCGATCATTTCCGAATAAAAGTTCATACAAAGTCACGACAAAGACAAACTTCAAGAACTTGTCATTTGTTTTGCCAAAATTTGTTATTTGTTTGCCTATTAGTACAACAATGAGTTGCGAGAATCATTTTCCCCTGATACAAATAGATATTTCTTGGTTTCGTTCTTTCTTAAAAGTAACTACACTTTTTCGTTATATTTGATTACTATAAAGCTAAATTAAGTTTATTAGCATATCATTCAAATCTATAAAAACGAAATTTTTGAACAAATTTATTATTTTATTTTTTGAAATAAAACTCAAATAATTGCAGCTTATAAATTAATATTATGATTTTAAGTTCATACTTTTTCAAATTCAGAGATTCTAAAACTATGGAACTTGATCGCATATAAGATTTTAGTTCTTACTTTAATATTGCATTTTTGAGGGAATATATATATATATATATATATATATATATATATATATATATATATATATATATATATGAAGAAGCATTAAATTTAACACATAATTGAAACGCTAAAAGATATATGCTTTCTTCTCAAAAAATTCGGTTACTAGGAATTATTTTATCCATTATAATTATTTCCTTCCATAACCTTCCATTTTTCCTTCTTACCTAATCTGTACTTTTATTCAAATAGAAAATCTAATCATTAAAATTATTTCAAATAGATGTTATTTTTCACATTATTACATCAATTATCTTGTATTAAAATTTTTGATAGCTGTATTTGCACATTTCTTGCGATTTCCTCTATCGTTTATGTTATATTTTGATCTTTTTTTAATATAATTTTTTTGGTACCAATATTACATTTGAATTCGTTCGGTTATAAGACTAGACAAGCCAGAGAACACATAAGATACTAAAAAATTATATTTTACAAAAACAAATTTTTGCTATGAATTTATTTACCAATTGCCACCAACTAAAAAGTCTTTCACATCATGACCAAATTCTAAAGCATGTCCTGCGTTTTTCAGAAACTTCCAAGCATCTTTAACTGGAATCTGAAATTACATAAACCCTAAACACTTATAAACTTTAGAAACAAGAAAAATTGCTGAAATGATTATACCATTTTTTACATCATATATTAAATTACTTTTAAAACTGCATATATTTCTTTTAAATACCTTCTCTACAAATATCTTTCTATTTCAATACGTAAGCAGTAGAAAATTCACATTATTCAATATATTGTAAAATGTAAAATAAATCTTAATAGGATTGATAGTAAGATGAAGATCACACGATATCCTATTAGTAATATATCTTATATTTCTATTAAATTTAGAATATCTCCCATTGTCCACAATTAATTTAAAATAGTTAAGAATGAACAGTTATAATGGTTTTTTTCTTCATTTATTATCAACTGTATTGCCTTTAATGTAAAATGGATTAAAGGATTCAAAAGCAAAAAACAAAAAATGACTATTCCAAACTATTATATTCATACATTTTTATAAAAAATAATCGAATAGTATAAACTTTTAGGAACATCTGTCACAACAGTCTTATCAAACCAATGATAGCTTACCTATTTCCAAATGCATTACTGGATTTCCTAAGGAAGAATATCGAAATAAAAGTAATAACTCAATTCATCTGTATTTTTTACTTTGAAATAAATGTTCTAGCAAATTTTATAATGCAACTAAAATGGTAAAAATTGTTACTTGATGCAGTAATATCTCCTTTCATTTGGAAAAGAAAGAATTGTTGTCATAGGTGTGTCCCATTATAACGACTCAATATATTATTTCATGATTATTCTTTAAAATTAATGTAATATTTGTTGAATTATGATTAAGAATTATTGCTTTTAATTCCTACACATATATAGCATACATTTATGTAACAAAAAACTTCGATGTATAACGTCGTATTTGCAGATAGTTACATTACTGCAAAGCGACTAATTAGTTATATCTGAAGAAATTAAATATTCACATCAAAATCAAAATGGTTAAAAGAAATTTTTCTAAATAGCTATTTAATGTTTCTAATCTGTAGATGATATAGTTAATGCATATTAACACTTTTAGGTCCGCACAGTTCATAAACATTCTTTAGTATGTTACAAAAATGTTTTGCAAAGCTGTTCAGTAAAATATAGAAAACGTAAGATTTGATATAACACACTAAATTTAAATGAATGTGTTTTATAGAAATTATTGAAATACTTTAAAATATATCTTAGTTTAATTACAATATATTTTCCATTAAATTTCTCTAAAAAAATAACTTTTCTTCAACAACACTACATTCATTTGATATTTCATTTTTTGATTTTAAAAAGAATCAAAAACTTAAATATAACGTAAGTTTGCAAGATTTACGCATCAAATTATGAGAATTTGATAATTTAATACGACTATTATAAAGTGCAATGTACCAATGCCAATATATCAGTGGTATACTGATATGATATTATCAGTATCCACTATCTTGCCAGTGGTAGTCCATTATTGACAGGTCGTCAAAGGATTAATATATAATGTATCAATTTAATTGGATGCATCAGCAACACAATATTCTGTCATAATATTTTACTTTCTTACGACATTTTTTGCTATTCTTTATTTCTTCTTTTTCACGTATTTATGACTTTTTAAATAAGTCTCCAAACTTTTGAAAAAAATATTATTTTTATTATTTCCTAAAAACCTTTTTGTCTTTATTTTTATATGCTCTTCAATTTCTCTTACATTTCATAATTTATAATTACATGTATTTTCTAGCCATTAAATTAACGCATTGCAATCTTCCTAACGAATGATGTATCCATATAACACGAAAGTAAATTAACACTAATGACTAATTAATAATTACTGCATTTTTGTTTTGACATCATGGACAAAGAAACTTCATAAAATTTGAAAATTGTAACGCATCAAAAAATGAGTTAAGAATCAAGCGATTATAAAATTTCATCTATACATATTCACATTTAAAAGTATGATTGTCTGAAAGATTGCCAAAACTATAGGTAAAAGAACTTGATATTACCTTGGTTGTCGTATTTCCTTTGCAATATCGTGGTTTTTCTTCGCACAACGCTTCATCAGAATCAACGCATTTATCGGGAAAAGCCTTGCAAAAGTCACTTCTTTTTATTCTAAGAATAAATATTCAATGGCTAATAAGTCACATTGTCTATTAAATTATATTTATAGACATATTATAGAATTTATTTAAACTCATAGAAATTCTTTTAAAACTATTAGTTTTAAAAAAAGCAGCTTAACCGCGTGCTTGCGTTCATTTCATTGATTATTCAACTAAAGTACATGCTCACGTATAACTTTGGAAGGACTAAATGTGTAATAAAAAGACTTTATGAATTAAAATAACATATATATAAATAGTGGTTCTTTTTATAACTGAAACAACAACTCAAAACATTTTGAATCTCAAAAACCAGTAAACGAATGAAATAAAATCAAATAAACAAAATATCAAAAATAAACAAAAGAAAGAAGGAAAAATGAAAATAAATATCTAAGTATTACATTTTTTTTGACACGCAAGAGTTAGTAAATTTTGCGTTTTTGTAGTTTCCATGGGCAATTCGAAGCTAGTTCAAAGAAAAGCAAAGAATAATAAGGATTAAAAAAATGTTCGACAGTTAATTTTTAAAAAATTGTATAGCAATTAAAATAATTTTTGCATTCATCTGATATTAAATTACTTTATAATTTAAATTGCTATCATTTCCTGAATACTCTTAATGACTAATAAATTTTTATCAATGATTTTTCATAATGTACTAAAAATAATACATTTTAATGACTAAGAGATTTAATTTTCCCATTTTTAATCTTAGGAAAATGAATTTCTTTCGTTTCATCTCATAAAATATGAATAATTAGGCTTAAAAGAATTTCCCATTATCATTTCAAATCTCTGATTTGTAGCTTTTATGCTATAGTAATCTAATATATGAGTAAAAGCAATATTTTCACGCATCAGAACTCTAAAATTTACAATACCAAACCCAAAATTCTTCATTGAAACTGAATATAAAATTTAATATGAAATTTATGAATAAACAAAAGGAAATTATGAAAATTATGAAATAAATGAAAAATGAATTGTAGTATAAGAGTGCTCAGCTGCTACTACTAAAACACAGATGAACTTAACCAAATTATTAAAAATATTAAGATATTATAACCAAAAAGGGTTTTAAAAAAGGATGAATTCAGTCTGAAGACTTTCACAACGGTAACCTTCAAGTATTTTTTTTTCTGTGAGGGGGTCTCGCAAGATAATTCTAAAAGTTAAATTGAATATCGATACTGATTCATTTTTAAGGCCTCAATTTCTAGGGAATTTTGGGTCACTAATGTGGGTTAATAGTTTTGGACGATAGTCAGACCCTTCACAGAAAAATACCTTGCTTGAATCTTTGCCAGAGGGTGGCCCTTGAGAAAGTCTTCAGGCAAGATTTATGATTATTTTTTTTCATTCGTTTTACTTATATTAAAATAGTTTCATTAATTTGGTTATATATATATTTCCAAACCGAACTTGAAAAAGATTTAATGTGAAATAGCTTATTAATAAATTGATTAATTACGTAAAACATTGAAATTAAATTATATTCATCAAAAGTGTAATACCATAGGGCAGATTTTGTTGGATCAAAAAGATCTAAATACATCAATACATCTGTGAGTGAAGATATTGCCGACGATTGTATTTGTTTAACTCTACCACTTAAAATAATTAATAAATGCGAAATAATTCAACGAAGGTGTACCAAGAAAAAAAATCACCTAGAAAAAAGAAAAACTATAAGTATAGTTTTTTTAAAGAAAGAAAGATTCAAGTGAATCTTTCACTGGTATTATTTTGAAGCCAACGATTTAAAATCTTACAGTGTGCTTAGCATATCACTACCAGAATACTTTCTTTAACTCACTCTGCAAGACTGAGTTTCTCTTCGTCTTTACTTAAGGCGCCAACTGTTTTCTGCATTCACTTTCACCGGCATTAAGTGCTGAGATGAAATCTTCGAAGAAATAAAAAAAAGTATCCAACTTTTTTGTGTTTCCTATATTGAAAACATTCCAAGCTGCTTTAGAAGTATTATGCTTAAGAATACTTAAACTCGTAAGCTGATTTATTTCAACAGCTTTCGAAAATCAAGACCAAAATCTGTAGTAAATTTTTTTTGCGCTTTCTAGATTTGTTGGAATTCTGTCAAAAATCTCTATCTAATTCACGCATAAGTGAATTAAAAATAATAAAAGAAAAATATTCAAGTATAGTTTTTTTTCTTGTGGAGAGTTTTCTTGGTGCATCTACGTTAAATTATTTATCATTTATTTATTCATTTAAACGATATAGTTGAACAAATACAATCGTTGTCAATATCTTCACGCACATATGTATTTAGACAATTTTCGACCTTACAAAATCTGCAGAATGGAACCACACTTTTGATGTATTGTATAGTTAATTCCGAAAAAAAAATTCTAAAGTAAATAAAAGAATTAAAAAAAATATTTTATTTTTCTACGAAAACTGACATGCCACTCCTAATAAAGAACTCTAACACCAAAAATGTTTTTTTTTCAATTCATGTGAAAAGTATATTTTTGTTATTTATGGCCATTTTTAAGCCCGCTGACGGGTCTGTCAACGATTTAAGCTGATTGAGCGTCTCTTGTTTTCCAGTAGCATCGACTAGTGCCAAGAATACGAGTTAGCTACACGCACGTCACAACCATTTTTACGGAGCGAACTTCATACATGCATTTCATTCATTCATTTACCGACCTTAATATAGATTTGGAACAGAGAACAATCACTTCTGAACCAGTACCCCCTGTGGTAATATTCTCGGCATGGATGAGTTTGTGACCATAACAGATTTAACGTGCACCAGCCATAGACACTTACAGAGAGTCTTCGGCTGGCGGATAAAAACCCGTAGCCCAAGGGATGCGAATCGAGCGTCATACCAACCAGGCCATCCCGACGCCATATACGAAAAGTATTAGTTTAATAACATCTACATCTTCTAAAATTAATATCTGCAGTATCAGCAATGGCTCTAAGATATTCTTTATTAGTAAGAAAAGGACTTAAAGTTACGTTTGATTTCTCATCATTTCAGCAAATTATGATATTACAAAAAACATACTTATGGATTACCTATTCGATATATTTTTGGCACTGCTCATGCATAAATATCCATAACTTATTTTTAGTTATTAATAAGGTGGAGTGGTCTTTCCGCAACATTTCATATACATCAATATAACGACGCCCTTTGAGCTCAAGTTCATTACACAATGAGGCAAATCAAGTAAGCATCTTGAATTAATACTTTTTCTCATAAGCTCATTGATTCTAATATTTCATAAATATATATAGCATCAAATTTGAAATATTTTTATTAATGAAGTAAAGTAATTTAACTTCTCAAAAAATTTTATAGTGTCTCTAAAATTATACGAACATTTAAATTTAAGGATTTTGTTTTTCAAATCCCTCACTAATACTGTTTATTACATAGCTATAAACTATTTTTCGGTAATCAAAATTAGAGTTTTTATTTATTGAGTTTTAATTTCAAATTTAAATATTTTGTAAAGATGCATATTGCAAAATTTTCTATAATAGTAAATTGTTTTAAAATTCATTATTTTTTTAAAAAATTGTCTCATGTGTTTTCGGTTGCATTTTATAACATTTAGACAGCAAAATATATAAGCTAAATTTGCCCGAGCGGATTCGTACTCTGAAAATGGTGGAAGAAATTTTCCGGTTATGTTATGATCTGAAAAATCCTTTTAAAACAAAAATACCCAACAGCTATACATGATATTCTTTATCTTATGTCATGCCTAAAGATTTTTAGCTTTTAAAAATCCATCTTATTAAATTCTTTATTGTTTCATAACTGTAAGAGTTAAATAAATAAAAAAAATATTTCCAGCATACAAATTTTGTGATACAAAATTTTTTATAATAGAAAAATGTTGCGTTATATATTTGTGCCTAATGAATATCGAACTAATTTTTCTACATGTTATAATTTCTCAATGGTGAATGTGGGATGAAAAAAATAATTAATGCTATGATTTTTCTTGTTGTTACTTATGGCACTTGCCATGGTCAAGCCACCCGCTGATACAGCAGCAGGTTTAAACCATAAGGAGCGTCTCTTGTTTTGGAAGTAGCTCCAACTAAGTTCAAGGGGATGACTTCGTTACACGCTCACCACATTTGCTTGCACAGCCCCTTTTTATAGGGGGGGCAGTCTCACATTTTACAGACAACACACAAAAAAACAACTGTGCTCTAACCTTGACTCGAACCTAGGACGCCTGAAAAACGAGTAAGACCCACTCCCCTTCTGCCAAGACGTCGTCTATCATTATGATCTGAAGTGTGCATATGATACTAGATATTTAAAAAATTTTATTTGCTGTTTGAACACGAGGGACACGCGCTACCTCTGTGCCAAAAATCCGGCATGATTCTTTTTTAAATTGCATATATGGAACTGATCCAAAATATAATTAATGCACTATTATATGTAATGAAATTTATTGTTTTAAAAAAAATGCCAGCATTTATTTTATGACACAACAATCTTTGAAAAATGTTAAAACAATAACAATTTAAAAATACCAAAATAACGATTCAAAAATATTATCGATCAGGTATTTTCAATTATATTTCCTTGATGACCGAGAATAAAAAAACAACTTTTTTTAAGAATATGATATTTTCTTCATAATAAAATGAATAGATTTAAGATTTTTAAGATTAGATTCAATGATTTCCATATTAGATTCAAAATTCTTTTTTCTAAAGATTATGAAGCAGGCAGGTTCAAAAATACTTATAATATTTCTCTATTATATTTATGGCAAAAATGTAATGCATTGATTGATAGAACAGAAATATAAAATGTAGTGTCATAATTTGTTTTTTTTTGGGCAAAATTTTTTTGGATGAGATTTAAGATAATCATAAATCCCTCATAATAATAATTGAAAAATTATTAGTCCAACAAAAATGCTAAGCATTGATGAATGAGAAAAGAAACAAAAATGAAAGTTGGGATTTTTTTTTGTTGTTTTTTGCAAAAACTTTTGGATTAGATTTAAGATATTCATAAATCCATCCTATATTATCGAAATTATGCTGTCATAAAATGTTCAACCAACAAAATTATTGTCACTTACATGTTGTAATTACAAAAAGTATAAGCCGGCGCCATGTATTCTTTGGGTCTACTCATTTCAATGTTGACGACAGTTGGATACTGAAGCATGTAGCAAAGAAATTTGATGCACTGATACAGAAATCCAACCGTGAACAGCAGAAATACCAGAATGCGAAAAACCTTCCGTCGGTTATTTCCTGTCGCCACAATAGACGAGACGATGCTGACTGACGACTCTTTAAATACTTTAGTGGCGTATTCCTTCACCGATTTCTTTCGAGTGGGGAGGTCTTCTGGAGATTCGACGGCCATTGTAACCTTGAAAAGTAACAAAGATAAATTGCTTTTCAGTTAGGTTCAGCCTACTTCTGTACCTTTTCAAACTTTTTATTCATTTCACTTAGACAAAAGACTTTTTCTTCTAGTTACACCTGTTATTTTTCCTTCTCTTCCAAATTAAAAAAAAAACTGGTGGCTTTGTAGCAATGAGGTTAATACAACCATACATCTTCTATTGCAATTACCACGTTTGGTAATCGTAATAGAAGAAGGTAATGGAAAATTGTATATGTAATTTTTTAAGTTTCTGGATAGTGTGAAAAAAAGGACATTTAAAATCTTAACGGAAAATAAATGCTTGACGGAAATACAAAGAATTGATAAAGTAAAATATACCTTGGATTAGACAATTCATCTTTAAGAATTTAGAAAGATTTTGCCAAAGAAAATCGTTAGTTGGTTTAATTTAGTTTTTGATATTAGCATTCTAATGTAAAGCAATGCTAGGGTTATTTGAGACGGACCTTGTAATTTTGAACCATGGTCAGATGACGTGGATGGCACCGGCACTAGCATCTCCCCTGCTCACCACATCGCACCGCATCATATGAAGGATTTAATATGCAACACACTCTTTTACAAGGCGATTTTTCTGTGGAATTGTGTCCCGAACGTGAAACCCTATGGTTGATGAGGTGAGACCTTAACACCAAATCATAGTGGCTAGCATGAAAACTGTTGGGAATTCAGTAATAGGAGAAAAGAACTTTTTCTAATAATTATCATATCTAATGTAAAATTTAATTGAAAATAAGGAAAAAGGCCATTTTTATACTATAATAATGTCATATTTTTTATTATTTTTTAGATTATAACATTGAAGAAGTCATTTTTTTAAATAGTAAATCGAAACTGTATTGTAATAAGGTAGTTTTTTAAGTTATTGATCGTAAATGAAATCACACACAAAAAAAATATGAATAAGCGCACTTTAGAATAATCATAATAGTTTCTTAGGAACTAGTAATTGCAATATAATTATTTAACTTCTACTTTAATTCAATTAATGTAGCTAAATATAGAATGTTACAAAACATTCTTCTAAAAAATTTAAAAATATTTGTAATAACAATTTAATCTTAAAAATTCTGAATTTAATTTTTTTAATGAAAATTTGACGCTCAGAAATAAACTAACACAGATTTAAAAGATACATAAGGCTTATAAATAATATGATATAAAATTTAATAGGAAAGAAATAAGATAAAATACTATTTATTACGAGAAAAAGATAAAAAAAGAAGTGAGAAAATAGCAAAAAAGCAAAATGTTTTTTTATCTTAATATCTGATAAATCTTATCTTAATATCTTAATATCTGGTAAATATATTTAAAAAAACAATTACACATTTTTAAAAGTCACTTTACAAACTTATGTATAAAGTTCATAAGATATCATATTTATTCAAACGAAGTATCTCACATTTAATTAAAATAAAATAATACTTTTTGAGTAACAAATTTTACTTTTTACACCAATAATGTTTAAAAATAATGGTTGTCAAAAGTCTTTAGATATATTTAATTATTAAAGTTAATATCTAAAACAAATGAGCTTAAATTTGCATATTACATATATTTTGAAATAAATACATAATGTATGTTGAGAATTTTAGAAAGTTCGTCTTCTAATTTAGGAAAAAAAAAGGTAAATATAACAATTAAAAAAAGTGAACAATATATTTTCATTGTTTTGTTTAGAAAACGAATTAAACATGCTTCTTCCAATTAGAAAGTTAAGTTTTTAACAATTCAAAAAAATTAAATATTTATTTCAAAAAATTTCCATTACTCAGTTATTAATTTAAGATAAACTTTTTTACATCTTGTTATATAATAATAATAGAAATTTCAATACTTAATTGATAAATTGTTAAGAAAAATTTCTTTATTAAAACGTATTTCAAAAGCTGAAATAAGTTGATCTTCAGTTTACAGTTTCAGTTTCAGTTACAGCTGATCGAAAACCAAGAAATCGTCTTAAAATAGGAAATTAAGAGAGAAATAAAAAAACTAATTCTCAATTTCTCTGTTTAAGATACGTTCCTGGGCTTTCCTATCTGAGTGATTAATTCTTTCTACAAAAGGATAATAACTCAAAATATTATAAGGATGGTAAATACTAATGTATTAATAGTAGAACAGCTCTCATACAAAGAAGAAAATATTTACTCATAGACAATTTGTACAATTCATGAGCTAACAGAAAAAATTTATTTGGATATTATATGTCGCCTAAAGACATTCTTATTACCAGAAATGAAAACATTTCAATAATTATTTTTATTTTTGTTTTCGACCAAACACTTTTTGCGACCATTTAGTTCATCAGAATTAACAAATACTAAAAAATTTTATTAATTATTTGATACAACTTTTATTGACTTCCACAGCAAAATAGTTTTGAATTTCAAATTTCTATCTCATACTGTTTTATACATATACCATACCGATCATTACATTATACATTTACTTATTTTGCTGTTAATATTTCTCTTTAAACTTGAAAAATAATGATTTATTACTTACATTTTTTGCTCACTTCAGTAACATGTATAAAAAAATAAACACTTGGAACTTCAATTATTTAAAACCACCCCTCCTAACCGTAGAATCAGAAATATGAGTTAAACATTCATTTTTACTTTAAATTAAACACCACTCTTTTGAAATCAAGATATATATTGACAACATTTTTGTAACAAAAGATATCTGTAGTAGTGTAATATTAGTCCATAAAATATATAGCTAAAAATTCTGTATTTGCGGATATTTGCAGATTATTTCTTTTCACAGTTTTTAAAAAATTAAAAATGTGTCGTATTATTTACTATATTACTTGAAAATAATCAGTATTAAAATTTAAACATAAAATGCTATTAGAATTTTTTGAAATAAAAACCTAATTAAATTCGAAGAAAACAAATTAAAAATAATTGTTTCAAATATCTGCAAATGTACCAACAATTGTGCCAATGTATCTACGCAAAGTATCTAGAAACGTACCAATTAAAAAAAGATAATTCTAAAATCAATTATAAAAAATTATTATTCGTATAGCATATTTCCTTCATAAATTTCAAAAATTTTCATCAATTTTTTATTTTTCATAAAATTTATTATTTATAATTTTTTATGCATTAAATTTATGAAAAAAAAGACAGCGAATTTCAACATTTCTAGAAAATACTTATCATTATTAATAATTATAGCAAAAACTTTTTATAATTTTGCTTAATTATCATTTAAGTTTCCTCAAAGTAATTTTAAAACAAATTGAAATATAAAAAGTGGAAACATCATTAAAAAGTTTTATTAAATATTATAGTAATTAAACCTGACTTTTTTAAATCTCAAAAGCTATTTGGAGAAGTTTAAGTCGATTTACAGACATACAATATAGATTTTATGTACTTTTACCAACGGAAAACTTTCATGAATATATTGACTAACTGATTTTCAGAACATTTTTGTGCTAATGTGAAAGGCATTTGTGTACTTTCTTCAGAAGAATATCAATTATTTGTAAAACGAGACAGTTCTGTTTCAGTAAAAATACTATAAAAGTGAAGTTTTTTCTCTTCTAGATTTTTTTAAATCTAAAAAAGAGAATTTCAGTTACATGTCAGTATGTATTTCTTGAAAGTGAAGCATTATAATCACATTATGAACAAATTTCTTTAGAAAACATTACTCAAAAATCCTAATGCAGACTACAATATTTATCAAAAATATCAAGCAATCGCTAAGAAACTGAATTTTCTCAAACTAGCATTTTAATAAAAATTGAAATATTTTTATCTCATTGGTATTTATTAACTTAACATTTATTAATGACTTCGATTGCATAAACAGCGTCCCCAATATTTAACAAAGTTATATCAAATAATCTCCAAGATAATCAAACGGATCAAGGCAGAATTTTAGTAAAAATTTAAATAATTTTTTTTCTTTGAGACTCAATAAATATTTAAAATTTATTTCGAATTCAAAATAAGTGACCACAATATTTTTCAAAATTATGTCAAACAATCACATGGAGATTCAGTTTGTTTAGCAAAATCTCTAATAGAAGTTGATATCATTTTCTTTTTTTGAGACGTAATAAAAATTACCTTGGTAAAACAGTAAAATTATTTCATTATAAATTATGTAGCAATACATTACAGATTTTTCTATTTTAATATTATGATATTCTCATGGTGATATACCTGATTTTAGTAACATTATTCAGTTATTAAAAGATAAAGATATTTTATTTATAATGATAATTCCAGAAAGTTCTTTATAGTCTTAAAAATAATTTGTCATAGAAGATGAACTTTTTAATACTTATAATCACAATTTTCTCCATTATTTCACCTAAATATACTTTTTTTAACACTGAAACCAATGAGCTGCATTTTGATCTCTTATTTATTTATTTTATGTTCATACTAAAAAAAGCAATAATCACAAAATTTTTAATTTACATTTACATTAAACAAGTACGCAATCATATATGCTATTTTAATTTTAAGAATAAAATTAAAAAATAGTTTAAATTTCCTCCTTAAAAGCTTTTTATCTATATTTTATTACAAAAAGTACAGTTTATTTGTAAGTCTTAAAATCTACTTTAAGAAGGTTGAAAAATGGAAGATATTTACTTTTATATGGTGAGTAAATAAAAAAGATCTTTAAAAAATGTTGAATTGAAAAAAAGTAATTCCAATACTTACATTCGTGATCTCTTACTTCTGAGTAATTATAACTGAATAATGTTTATATTATGCTGAAGCATTTGATTTCCGCTATAAAAACGCGTCCTCACTCCATTCTCTTTGCGATCTGTGATGATTAATTAACTTTTAATGATCTTAAGATGTTCGGGTATTTACAATGGGTTCTCCTGTTTGTGTTAAGTAGACTGTAAAAACAGAAACAAGATAGCTGTGGAGCTACTTGTATAAGTGAATGCAAGAACATCTAAAAATATCGAATTCGCAGCGTCCACCAACCCTTGCTGTTGATTCTTTTTTTCTCTTTTTGAGCATGCGCATAAACTTTCGAAGAGTTCCCCCTTAAACGGTTTGTGATGAATCTCCCTCAAGTCTTTGTTTCCCATCCTTCACATTTTGTTTTCTCTAACGATATTTGAGATATTATTTTTTTCTCTCGTTTTTTTCCTCCGCCACATATATTCTTCTCTAGGGAACTTCAAAAATATTTTATCTTTCCCCCGTAAAGTAAATATCTACCCACGCTTACGTAAATAAACAAACGCCATTTCTATCGTCGGTGGAAAGAAAAGAAGAGGGGAAAAACAACAAAGAGAAAATATTTTTAAATATGTCGAGTTGTGGTCTATAATAAGTGCAAACATTGTTTAGGGTACAATTTCAAGGTGAGAATTATTTAAAAATATGGATAATTTTAAAATTATACATAAAAAAGGGGAAATGGAAACTTCAAAGTTTATTACAATTAAAGAAGTTTTGAATTTTAGCTCTAATGATAATAGTAATAACAAAAAATAAAAAAAATGAAACACAAATGAAACTAAAATAAATTTTAGCATGCAAACAAGCAAAAAACTTTTTTTTCACTTTTTTTTAAAATATTTTTTAATCTGTATTATTTTTTAAAGGATTACTTTTTTACGTACTTATAGATAAAGTAAACAAAAAGTATATTATCGTCAGCTCCAAATTTAATTACGTTGTAATTAAACTCCCCGTCTTAGAGTTCTTTGAATCGAAAAATTATTTAATTTTAGAACTAGGTCTATCTGTCTCTTCTATTTAATTATATACCTATTAATGCTATAACTCAAAAAAGTATTTAGTTAGTGGGATAACATTAGTATAAATCCTATTTTTTATATAAATTTTATTAAAAAATATAAATCCTTTTTTTTAAATTTGTTATATTTTAAGGTAGCTATGCTTTACTGTTTAAATTTACTGATCATCAACAATTAGAAACAATATTTTGAAAAGATTCAAGCAGGTTGTCTAAGTATTTACAAATCGATATTCTTCGTTCTTTTTAATTTATTTTAAAAATCTCCTCTAATTTGTATAGCGTATACAACTTGCATGCTGAAGAATGTGCTTATTAGTTAATATAAGAATATATACATAATATATCTTCTCACGTGTATTATCTATTCTTCGTCATGTGTTCTGTATTGTTCTATTGTAATATATATTAATTATAAAATTTTTAAAAATAAATATTATTACAAAATTATTGTTAATCTAAAATACATTAATTACACTTCTATTTGTATTGCTGTAAAATATATTGATGTGTACGTTTAAAACTACTAAAAAGAGGCAAAACTTTAGGGATATAAAATTGTTATTTTTGATGGGCTCATTTTTTTGTTTTAAATTAAGTAAAAAAATTTAACATACAATAATAAGATTCAATGTTATTCAAAAAAGAACTTAAAAGGTTTAATAAGAACATATGCATATAAATATTGAATTTAACCAAAATTTTAAAATAAATTTAAATGAAAACTTATAAGATAAAAAAAAACCAGATTTGCTTGTTCTAATCATTTTTTCTTAATGTTCATTCCATCTCACAATTTAAAGATAACGTGTCATCGAATCAACAATCTAATATAAGGATTTAAATTATTATTATTTTTAAAAAATTAGCATTATCAATTAATTTTTTTTAAAGATAGAAATAACTTTTTAAAAATTTATAGTCACTGATTTAGAATTTTTCTACTTTTTTTCAAACACCAATGATTCTTTACGAATAATATATCAATATACTCACTTTTTAAATTATCAATTCAATTTTATTTGGAATTCATAAATTCTAAATACTTTCTTTTTGTTTTATAATTAGTTAATGCGATGTTTGTATGAAATGATAGTATGATTTGCAATTATAATGATGAATATTATAGTAAACTATGCGTCATGAAAAAATTCAAATTACGATATCAACTAAATTAGCAATAAATATTTCAAGAGCGTAAATGATGTCTTGTTTTCATCCTAGTTTTTATAATTCCCAAGCGAATAATTAAATATCCTTAATTCCAACCTTTTTATTCATTTATATGCAGGATTGCATGCAGAAAACAAAATATGAAGGTACTTTATTTTAAATTTTTACTAAGTTATATATTAAAAAAATAATACTCTACAAAAACAAATGACTCACAGAAAAATAAAGTGTATGGTATGTTCCGGACATACATTCTCAACTAATGTCAGCAACAGCCCACGAAACTCAATTCATCTTTGCAGCAGTAACTAAGATTTTTAAAAAGCTATTTTTCAACATTTTTTAATGCTTTTTCCAGTCGACAATAAGTAATGAAAATGTTAGCGAAAAAAATGATGGCAGAAAACATTATATCAAATCCAAATTTGTATTTTCTTTATAAAAGATTTAAAAAATAATTCGTTAGTAAAAATCCTCCTAAATTGAGAAAAAAATAACTGGATGAGTTTGAAAATCGTTTATCGCAATGCTTTTCAGTGTAATAAAATTTAGTATTAGCGGATAACACTTATCATAGATACCTTATTAGATAACACTCTTGTGAGTTAGAAATATTTCTACGAAGTCAGACTTTAAATGGCAAAGTATCTACTCAAAGACTAAATGGAGAGAAATGTAACAGTTTAACGCTATCAAAGAATTCTTTTCCTTTTCATTTTTCTGTTACATAAGATGAAAGCAATTGATGATAATTAAAATGGGTTAAGGCGTAAACATATCGTTGTCAGAGAAGGGCTGGACAATTAAATAAATAAAAGCTTTTGTATCAATAAGAAAGGACATCTGCTTATGTTAATAAAGATATATTTATATATTTTCATTATTTAATAAAGATAATTGCGTTTTGAAAGAAATATGTGTACTGCAGAGCATATCAAGTTTTTACTCATTTCTTGCTATGCTTAATTTTTGAAATAATCTACATTTTCGTCATCTTTGTGATAGTCCACTAGTTTATAATTTTTATAATTTCAATTATGAATGAATTGATTGATTTTGGTAATAAATAATAGTATTAATTATAATGATTAAGCCATCATCTTTGACAACGAAAACTTTTGAATTTATTTGAAAGAGGAGTCAATCGTGAAAATAGAAAAGAACCATTCACTTCTATTCAGGGTAAAAATTGATATAGTTAGAAATTATTATGACAAAAAATAATAAATAAATAAATGAATATTGGAAAGAAGAAATCTTCATAGAAATAAATTCAAAATTTTTTTAATGAAATCTACGGTTGTAGCAGTTGCATTATTCTCGCCTTCTCTCTTGGATATTAGTTGCATTACTTTAACTTCCCTTTTGGTTACTAGATGGCAGTGCGTGATTACGTCATCACGCACGCCATCCCATAATGCTTTGCGCTTGTACCAGGAGAGAGGTGACTCCGTCCTAGGCAGCTGTGCACTGGAATGTCTTTGTGTTACATGTTGTCTTTGTGTGTTTGTAAATATTAGTGTGTGAGTATGATTATTAAAGGAAATGTTTCTAACAACATTCGTCTCGTTGCTTCCATGCACGGACACTACATAATCTACATCTGGCGCCCAACGTGGGGCGCCAGATGTGGTGGGATTTTTAATTTTTTAAAATATTGATTAATTTTTTAAAATATTGATAAATTTTTTAAAATATTGATTTAATTTTTTAAAAAATACTTTGTATTGTAGAGAGAAGTTATATTTGAAGAATAAAT
>JAOUZG010024032.1:0-10908 GCA_026289955.1 Argiope argentata | reverse complement strand
AAGGGTTCGATGAATCTTTTCCAGGTTTTAATATTGGAATGACAATAGCTTCGCGCCATTGTGAAGGGTACTTTTGTTCAGTTCAAATTCTATTGTATAGTAGTAACAGATTTGAAAGAGAAGTGTCATTCAAATGGCGAAGCATATTGTATGTAACTCCATCAGGCCCGGGACTGGTATCATGGGTATTGGATAGTGCCGTTTTCAATTCGTACATCCTAAATTCACAGTTATAAGAAGGTGTGCTTTGGTCATTAAAATGCAAAGGCAACCGTTCCGCGCGATTCTTAATTGCCAAAAATTCAGGACTATAAGAATCAATTGCGGAAACTTGTGCAAATGCTTGACCTAGAATGTTGGCAATGTCTAATGGGGAAGAATACTTCACATTATCCCTATTCAGAATAGGAATAGAAGATTCGTGAAAAATCCCATTAGCAGCTTTTACCTTTTTCCATAGAGTTTTGCCAATTGTAGAGGATGTGATAGATGATATGAATTGAATCCAGGATTCCTTCTGGCTACAGCGGCGTATTCGACGTGCTAGTGCTTTTGCTTTTTTAAAGGCAACAAGGTTCTCTGTAGTAGGGTACCTTCGAAACATGTTCCATAACTTTTTCTGCTGTTTGTAACTATCGCGACAGGCGTCATTCCACCACGGTCGGCGAAATTTTCTTAGACGTGGTGAACTCTTTGGAATAGTGGAGGTTGCGGCACATAGTATAATATCTACTACAATTTGAACTGCTTCCGAAATATCAGTAGTATTTATCATAGTCTCTGTGATGTCTGCTAACTGGGAAAACGTAGTCCAGTATGCCCGCTGGAATAGAAAACGTGGAGGACAAAAAGTCGCTCCACTGCTTTCAGCATGGGAGATAATAATATGATAGTGATCGCTATTATATAAATTGTTGCTAACTGACAAGGTTAGCAACGGCAGTAGTTCAGGAGAACATACGACCAAGTCAAGGCTGTGGAAGGTGCGTGTGGGTTCATGAAAGTATGTTATTTCATCATTATTGAGCAAAGACAGTTATTAGAAATGAACTGTTCTATTTGTTGACACACCCCTCAGGGGCTCACCTACTATAGGTGAGTACGGGTGTCCCAATCCCGAGGTTCCCAGTTATCTTTACCCCTCAGGGGCTCACCTACTATAGTTGAGTACGGGTGTCCCAACCCCGAGGTTCCCAGCGATCTTCCCTCCCTTTATGTTTATCCTCCTCTACGCCTTCTGCTGTCTGCTTTTTCTTCTATCCCTCGACGGCAAGCGAGGGAGCTCTCCATGAGAAGCTGTCGCCACTCTGCTTGCTTCCTGCTTCTTATGGACAGTCAAAGTCCCCACGTGTTGGCCGTGCGTGGCAACCCATTTGAAAGACGGGTGGTGCACTGTGGTCCCCGGTGTATCAATCGGCTGGTACCTAGTCACCTGAGTGGCTAGACCGCTAGGGATCAAGCGAAGGGGTTACTCCTTGGGCTTGGCGTTAAGGGTGGTCACTGTCCCCGGGGGTAACTCCCAGCGTATAGGTACCGGTTAGCACTAAGGTAAGCGCCGAGGTTGGGAATGGCTAGAGCCGGTGGCTGCCTTACCTTGTTGGGCTCCGTGGTGGGTGGTGCCGCCGGGCCCGAACTTTCGTATGGCTCCTCGTATATATCGTATATATAATATCGTATGGCTCCTCGAAAAAAGGGTCCCTTCAGTGGGCGTCATTTTGTACCTCAATCTACGAATCTTGATAATCATTTTGATAAATATTTTGTAATTAAACGTATTTCAGATAAAAAGAAAACATTTGAAAGCGTATCACCATTTTTAGTTCAGAAAGCAATTACAGCAACAGTTGGTGACGTAACATCTATTCGTAAGATGCGTTCTGGTGACTTGCTGGTAGAGATTAATTCCCCTAAGCAAGCTCACCAAATTAAAAAATTAAAAAAATTGTCAACAATTCCTGTCAGTGTCAGCCCCCACCAATCATTAAATATATCTAAAGGTGTTATCACTTTTGGTAGAAATATTGAACCTCCCTGAAGATTTGATTTTATCTGAATTGAAATCTCAAGGTGTCATTCAAGTCCACCGTATTTCTATCCGGCGAGATGGAAATATTCTTGACACGAAACATCATATATTAACTTTTAAAACACCGAAATTACCAGACTTCATCTTTGCAGGATATATTAAATTACCTGTCAGACCATATATTCCTAACCCCTTGAGATGTTTTAATTGTCAACGTTATGGCCATTCTAAAGTTAATTGCCGCGGGACAGCCACTTGTGCCCGCTGTGCTTCTAAAGGCCATGATAGCCAGCAATGTTCTGCACCCGAAAAGTGTGTGAACTGTGGTGGTGGTCATGCGTCATACTCTCGGCTATGTGGACGCTGGCAGCTTGAAAAGAAAATAATAACTCTTAAAATTAAAGAAAACATTTCTTACTCTGAAGCCAGGCGGAAAATTCTGGCGCAAACACCCACTCCTGGTTTGAGCTATTCATCTGCTTTGCAAAAATCCTTCTGTGTGAATTGTTTGTGTCCAAATTGTACAAAAACAACAAAGAGCACAAAAATAACTAAAAAATCATCCGACTCCGATACAGAACAATCACTAAACAGCACATCTGATACTGGTATGCCAGCTGAACCTAAATCAAAAATTAAAGTTAAAAAATCCCTGAAGTTGAAACTTTCAAAGCGTGGTCAAACGCAGAAAGATCTATCCGCAAAACTACAAAAATCTTCTTTGAAAAATTCAGTAGCTTTAGGACTTGCGAATCGGGGCATAGCCCACAAGGATTTAACATCCGTTTTTGGTGGTAAATCAAATTCCCCCGATCTGAAACTGCATCCTTCTGAGGATGAAAATGAGTTTGATATGAGTTGCGATGTATCTGCAACTCCTGTCGTTGCTTCTAATAACTCTTTTCCAAAACCTCTCTTAATGGGTACCTTCCTTTCTTGGAACTGTCGCGGCATTCGGTCCAAACTTCAGGACGTTAAAAACATTATCAACACATTTCATCCTGCTTGTTTTGGTTTTCAAGAAACTTTCATGACACCCAATGTTCCTTTAAAATTACGTGACTACAACTGTGTACGTAATGATGCAGACACTGGTGAGCGCAGTTCTGGTGGTGTCTGTATCTTCACATCAAATCTTTACCCAAGCACACCTATTATTTTGCATACACCTCTACAGGCTTCACTTCCGTTTTGAAACGACTAGACACGGTGCATGACTCTGCTTTGCGAGTTTGTTCAGGGGCATTTCGTACTTCACCAGTTGAGAGTTTGTACGTTATTTGTCATCAGCTACCCCTTAGTTTAAGGCGTAAGAAACTGTCCGCTTTCTATTACTTCAGCATTTCGTCTGTGCCAGAGCACCCTGTGTGTCAATTAACATTACCAGTTGGTTACCATAGGTTGTATGATGCTCGTCCATTTCACATCCTTCCATTCAATGAAAGGATCAAAACCTTGCTACGAGATTCGGGCCTTGATAAAATTGTTGTGAAATCACCCGATTTATTTTGTTTTTCACCTTGGGATAAACCTCAATTCTCCTTTTTGAATCCCTTCTCAGGATTCAATAAATCTTCAACAACGCCGACAATCTTACAACAGCTGTTTCTACACCATCGCTATCAATATTCTTCCTTTGTCCCAATTTTTACCGATGGCTCAAAATCAGATGGTCATGTTGGCTGTGGAATCGTATTCCCATCCGATACACTGAGCTACCGCCTTCATAATTGTTGCTCCGTATTCACGGCTGAGTTGATGGGTATGGTCTGTGCTCTACAGAAAATTTCAAATTCCACTCAGCGAAAATTCATCATATATACTGATAGCATGAGTGCGTTGAACGCACTTTCTCATTATCATAGTCGGATGCACCCGATAGCTCTGGAAATTTTGTCCACTTTACGTCTCTTGCGAAACAAGGATTTTGATATAAACTTTTGTTGGGTCCCAGGTCACATGGGCATTTCTGGAAATGAAATGGCTGATTCGGCAGCAAAATCAGCAACGAATTTCTTGTCTTGGGGACTTCCTTATTGCGATGTCAAAAATGCCTTGGCTAAGCACATCTTCTCTTCTTGGCAATTAACGTGGGACCTGCAAACACAAAATAAATTGCATTCCATCAAGCCAACTATTGTATTGTGGACTGTTCTCCCTATACGTGAGACCGACGTAAAATTGACTCGTCTCCGTATAGGTCATACGCGTTATACGCACCGACATCTCATTTTTGGTGAAATGGCGCCAAGGTGCCCAACATGTCATGTACATGTCACTGTAAATCATATTTTAATTGAATGCCCTGCTTTTAATCTAAATCGTGTTCGTTTTTTTAAGACATCGTCATTAACCCTGCGAGACTTGGTGGGTGAGAGATACCACCCGAATATTTTTAACTTTTTAAAGTCTATAAACTTTTATACTTGCATTTAGTCGTGTAAATTTTAATTAGTTATTTTTGGTCATTTGTTTCATCATTAATTTGATATTCATTCAGAAAAGTGTCTTGTGATATTGCTTTTATATTCCACTATTTTTTATCTATGAAATTGTATTTTAATCTTGAATTTATAATTTACCATTTGCATGGCGCAGCTTAGCCAAATATGGCTCTTGTGCCATTAAATTCAATCAACCAACCTCTACAGGCTGCAGCTGTTCAAGTTCATATTCGAACACTGATTACAGTCTGTAGTATTTACTTGCCACCTCACAATACCATTCAACAACAGGATCTAGACAACCTAGTGGACCAGCTTCCTTCTCCTTTCATTTTACTTGGGGACTTAAACGCACATAGCAGGTTGTGGGGTTCTGATAGCACAAACTCTCGTGGGCGGCAGATTGAGCAGTTTATTTCTAATAACTGTCTTTGTTTGCTCAATAATGATGAAATAACATACTTTCATGAACCCACACGTAGCTTTCATAACCTTGACCTGGCAATATGTTCACCAGAAATTCTGCCATTATTGACCTTTACTGTTAGTGATAACCTTTACAATAGCGATCATTTTCCTATTATTGTCTCCCATGCTGATAGAGGTGGGGGGACTTATTGTCCTCAACTTTTCGTATTCCAACGGGCAGACTGGATCCATTTCTCTCAACTTGCTAACATTACTGAAAGTATGATCAATGTTCCAGACATCATAGAAGCAGTTCAAAAAGTCACCGAATGTTTAATACATGCCGCTAATTGTACCATTCCTAAAAGTTCATCACACTGTAGAAAATTCCGTAAATTTTGGTGGAACGATGCTTGCCGCGATAGTTATAGGAATCAAAAAAGGTTTTGGAACAAATTTAGAAGGTACCCAACCACAGAGAATTTAGTCGCTTTTAAGAGAGCTCGTCGCTGTAGTCAGAGGGAATGATGGGTAAAATATATTTCTTCAATCACATCTCGTACTTCAAGTAAGCAATTGTGGAGAAAAGTAAAGGCAACTAACGGAATTTATCAAGAATTTTCTTTTCCTATACTGAAATCCAGAAATATTACATATTCATCTCCATTAGATATCGCCAATATTCTTGGACAAACATTCGCACAAATATCCGCTGTCGAATCATATAGTTCTAAATTCATAGAGAAAAAAATCTTGAAGAACAGCTCTCTTTTAATTTTCAAACTGAACGCTCACGTTCATATAATTGTGGGTTCAAAATGTTTGAATTGAAGAGAGCTCTATCCCAAGCTCATGATACAAGTCCTGATCCAGACGGAATCACTTATAATATGCTTCGTCACTTGAATGTGTCTTCTCTCACAAATCTCCTACATTTGTTTAATAGAGTATGGAGTGAGCAAAATTTCCCACACCAGTGGCAAGAAGCTTTTGTAATTCCCATTCTGAAACCGGACAAAGATTCTGCTAACCCTTTGCACTACAGACCGATTGCGCTAACTAGTGTCCTTTGTAAGACGCTTGAACGTATGGTCAACGCCCGACTAGTTTATGAATTGGAGAAGCGAGGTTGCATACCTTTAATGCAAAGTGGGTTTCGGAAAGGCCTATCCACTGTTGATAATATAGTACAACTCGAGACCCATATTCGCAATGCTTTCGTGAGACGAAACCATCTTGTCTCAATCTTCTTTGACATAGAGAAGGCGTATGATCGTACTTGGCGTTATGGAATTCTTCGAAAACTTTTTAACTTGGGTTTTAAAGGTCACCTGCCAATCTTTATAAAAAACTTCTAATCATCTCGTATTTTTCGGGTACGTATGGGAAAATTTTATTCTGATCATTTTATTCAGGCTGAGGGCGTTCTACAAGGGAGCGTTCTCAGTGTCACACTTTTTATCATGCCCTCAGGGGCTCACCTACTATAGGTGGGTACGGGTGTCCCAATCCCGAGGTTCCCAGGGATCTTTCCTCCATTTTTATTTTATTCTCCCCTACGCCTTCTACTGTCTGCTTTATCCTTCTTTCCCTCGACGGCAAGCGAGGGAGCTCTCCATGAGAAGCTGTCGCCGCTCTGTTTGCTTCTTGCTTCTCATGGACAGCCAAAAACCCCACGTGTTGGCCGTGTGTGGCGACCCATTAGACGGGCGGTGCACTGTGGTCCCCGGTGTATCAATCGGCCGGTACCTAACCACATGAGTGATTAGTCTGCTAGGGATCAAGCGAAGGGGTTACTTCTTGGGCTTGGCGTTAAGGGTGGTCACTGTCCCCGGGGGTAACTCCCATCGTATAGGTACCGATTAGCACTAGGGTGTATGCTGAGGCTGGAACAGACCAGAGCCGGTAATTGCCTTCCCTTGTTGGGTTCCGTGGTGGGCGGTGCCGTCGGGCCCGAATTTCTACAATGTCATATGGGCGCTTCGTCAAAGGGTCCCTTTAGTGGGCATCATAAAGTTCCATCTTCTTTCAATTCTGTTAACCATTTTGATTCATTTTTTGTTGTCAAAAGAATGTCGGAAAATAATGAAACCTTTTCCAGTGTATCACCATTTTTAGTTCACAAGGCCGTTACTGCAACTGTTGGTGAAGTTGCATCTATCCGAAAAATGCGCTCTGGTGACTTGTTAGTAGAGGTAAATTCTCGAAAGCAAGCCCAGCAGCTTCAAAAACTAAAAGCTTTAGCAACAATAGCTATCACTGTCAGTTCTCACCAATCTCTTAATACCTCTAAGGGTGTTATCACTTGCGGCGAACTATTAAATGTCCCCTTAGATAATATAAAAAATGAAATGAAACCTCAAGGTGTGATAGACGTTCGTCACATTAATATAAGGCGAGGAGGAGAACTTATTGAGACTAAACACCACATCCTAACTTTTCAGACATCAAAATTACCTGAATATGCTTATGCAGGCTACATTCGATTAACAGTCCGTCCATACATCCCAAACCCTCTTAGATGTTTCCAGTGCCAGCGCTTTGACCACTCAAAGGCAAATTGCCGTGGGTCACTTACCTGTGCCCGTTGTGCTAGTAAAGGGCATGAGAGCCAGCAGTGTTCCGCTGAAGAAAAGTGTGTGAACTGTGATGGCAGTCATCCTTCTTATTCTCGATCCTGTCCGCGCTGGAACCTCGAAAAACAGATCACTATTGTCAAAATAAAAGAAAACATATCTTACCCCGAAGCCAGGCGTAAAGTGCAAACACTAACACCTACTCCTGGCATAAGTTATTCTTCCGCAGTTAAAAAATCGTTTTGTGAGAACTGTTCCTGTAATAATTGCATAAAGCTTGCTCCAAAACCTAGAAATTCTGGGAAAAATCCAGATTCCAATACAGAACATTCTACAACTGATCATGAAACTTCTCCAATAGATAACACAAAGTCAAAACCAAAACGGAAATCTCAAAAGTCACTGAAACTGCAGATTGTAAAAAGCGGTCTGTCTCATAAGGAACTAAATATAAAATTAAGAAAATACAAATCAAAAAATTCAGTCGCTTTAGGGTTAGCGACGCAGGGTCTTGTCAATAATGACTTGACATCTGTTTTTGGGGACACATCAAATATTAACCCAGACATAAAACTGCATCCTTCTGATGAGGATGATGACCTGGAGATGAGTTGCGAAATCCAGGCAACTCCAACTGTTTCTTATCTTTCCTCTTCAAAAAGACTCTCTTAATGGGTACCTTCCTTTCTTGGAATTGTCGCGGCCTTCGTTCTAAACTTCATGACATCAAGACCATTTTTAAAACTCTTCATCCTGTTTGTTTTGGTCTTCAGGAAACTTTTATGACACCTAATGTACCATTAAAATTGCGTGGCTATAATTGTATTCGGAAAGATGCAGACACTGGGGTACATAGCTCTGGAGGTGTCTGTATATTCACATCCAACTTATATCCGAGCACACCTCTTATTTTACAAACTTCTTTGCAGGCTGTGGCTATACAGGTGCACATACAAAAACTGATTACAGTCTGCTGTATCTATTTGCCACCTCATGAAGTCATCAACCAACAGGCACTTAATAGTTTGTTGGACCAGCTTCCATCGCCTTTACTGATAATAGGGGACCTCAATGCTCATAGCTATATGTGGGGTTCGAGTAATACAAATTCTCGTGGGCGGCAGATAGAACAGTTTATAACTAATAACTGTCTCTGTCTGCTCAATAATGAAGAAAAAACATATTTTCACTAACCCACACGTTCCTTCCACAGTATTGATTTGGCCATATGTTCTCCCGAACTACTGCCACTGTTAAACTTAGCCGTTGGTGAAGATCTCTACAACAGCGATCATTATCCCTTAATAATTTCCCAAGCTGATAGAAGTAATGTGGCACCTCTTATTCCACGTTTCCTATTCCAGCGGGCGGATTGGACCGCTTTCACGCGGCTGGCAGAAATTACTGAGACTATGGTTAATACTGATGATATTACGGAGGCAGTGCAAAACGTTATTGATTGCCTTGTAGATGCTGCTAATAACACCATCCCAAAACGTTCCCCACGTTTACGAAAATTTCGAAGACCGTGGTGGAATGAAGCATGTCGTGAAAGTTACAAAGAACAAAAGAAAAGATGGAACATTTTTCGAAGGTACCCTTCAACAGAGAATCTTATTGCTTTTAAATTAGCCAAAGCCAATGCTCGGCGGATTCGCCGACAAAGTCAGAGTGAATCATGGATTCACTTCACCTCATCAATTACATCTTTTATTTCCAGCAAATTACTTTGGAGGAAGGTGAAAGCTGCAAATGGAATCTATAAAGATTCTTCTCTTCCTGTATTAAAAGTAGGAAATGTAATGATTTCCCATCCCTTAGACGTTGCTAATGCTCTCGGAGAGGCATTCTCACAAGTTTCTGCTGCTGAGTCATACCAGCCTGCATTCGTGGCGAGTAAGAATCGTGCGGAACGGAAGAATATACATTTTTTCACCCGCAGATCCTTTCCCTACAATTCCGAGTTCAGCATGCATGAACTGTTATTGGACTTATCTAAAGTACATGATACTACTCCGGGAACTGATGGAATCACGTATTCGATGCTATGTCATTTGTCTACGTCATCTCTCTCTAATCTGTTGCATTTATTCAACCGTATATGGATCGAACAGAAATTTCCTTCGCAGTGGCATGAAGCTATTGTGATACCGATTCTCAAACCTGGTAAAGATTCGTCAAACCCTCGGCATTATAGACCTATTGCGCTCACAAGTTGTATATGCAAGACGCTTGAGCGAATGGTTAATGCTCGTCTCATATTTGAGCTAGAGAGAAAAAAATGCATTACTCAGTTACAAAGTGGATTTCGAAAAGGGCGTTCAACGTATGATAACATTGTCCTACTCGAGACTCAAATACGCAACGCATTTGTTCGCCGGAATCATCTCGTCTCCATTTTCTTTGATGTTGAAAAGGCCTACGACCGCACCTGGCGCTTTGGAATTCTTAAAACCCTTTTACACTTTAATTTTAAAGGAAATTTACCTATTTTTATAAAAAACGTTTTATCTTCACGCGAATTTCGTGTTCGAGTTGCCAATTCTTATTCAGATCCTTTTATTCAGGCTGAGGGGGTTCCACAAGGGAGCATCCTTAGTGTAACGCTTTTTATTATTAATTTTAGCGGAATTCTTAATATATTACCACCCTCAGTTGAGGGCACCCTTTATGTGGATGATCTTCAGATCTTCTGTCAAGGGTGCAATATGCATCTTATCGAACGCCAACTGCAAGTGGCAGTTAATAAGATAATTGATTGGTGTGAGAAAAACGGGCATATGATTTCTCCTGAAAAAAGTCGATGCGTTCACTTTTGTCGTAAGCGAGGAATTCATTTAGACCCTTTAATTCAAATTAGAAATTTCTCAATTCCTGTGATGGATGAAATAATGTTTTTAGGAATAATATTTGACCGTAAACTCACTTTCCTTCCGCATGTCTTATATCTGCGGAAGAAGTGTGACAGGCTACTAAACATTCTGAAGGTGTTATCAAGAACCACTTGGGGAGCAGATCGTACATCTTTGCCCCTCAGGGGCTCACCTTCTTTAGGTGGGACGGGTGTCCCAATCCCGAGGTTCCCAGGGATCTTTACTCATTTTATGTTTATTCTCCACTACTCCTTTTCTGTCTGCTTGATCCTTCTTTCCCTCGACGGCAAGCCAGGGAGCTCTCCATGAGAGGCTGTCACCGCTCTGTTTGCTTCTTGCTTCTCATGGACAGTCAAAAACCCCACGTGTTGGCCGTGCGTGGCGACCCATTAGACAGGCGGTGCACTGTGGTCCCCGGTGTATCAATCGGCTGGTACCTAGTCACCTGAGTGGCTAGAATGCTAGGGATCAAGCGAAGGGGTTACTCCTTGGGCTTGGCGTTAAGGGTGGTCACTGTCCCCGGGGGTAACTCTGAGCGTATAGGTTCCGGCTAGCACTAAGGTAAGTGCTGAGGCTGGGAA
>JAOUZG010024015.1:0-19732 GCA_026289955.1 Argiope argentata | reverse complement strand
GCTTATTTGTTTGGGCCTAATTCTCCATTTTCATTAGATAAGCATGAATTGCAAAAGAAACAAAAAATTAATTTTGATATAAGGGATTGAAATGGGATTTTCTCTCTTTCTTCTATGTATTAATACATCGAATGCCAAAATAATCTGTTTCAATAATAAATTATAATTATTAGGGTAATATTAAAGTTCATTTGTTTGGGCCTAACTCTACGTTTTCAATAAAGAATAAAGAATTCCAAATGGAACAAAGATTAATGAGAAAACTTTTTTATATTACTGAGAACAGTATTTTTTTATTTTACAATTACATTCATTTTTAGATTCACAATATATTTTCAGTATTTCTATGTGACATAATTGATGTGCTTAGTGAAAAAACAAATCACATATACCCCATTCTGATCCAACTCTGATTTTGTGTATATTATGAGAATTAAAAATAATTATTAATATTAAAAGTCATTATGGTTTTTGTCCTGTATGAATTTTTTTAAATTTTAAATTGAATGGTCCTTGTATTCGCTATTAGAAATTGGTATGTTTATATTTATTAGACTTTCGGATATCAAAAATAATGTTTTAATTTTTTTCATTTCTACAACGCTTTTGCCAATACAATCTGTTGTAAAAATATAGAACAGAAAACATATCTTGTATTGCACATGAAATTATGTTGATGAATTCCAATGAATTTTCGTGAATTGGGAAACCCGGTAAACAAAAATGACCTCTTATTATTATTATTATTTGTAGATTTCATTTGGCAATAGTGCAAAAAAGCAGCCATTTAGTTTCAAATATTTATTTTTTAAAATTTTATTGTCCGGTTACATTGTCTTAAAATGCCACAAAAATCTTGAAATTTATAAAGAAAAATTGAAAAATAATGAATTGAAAATTGGAGAGTATTAAAATTTATTTATTTATGGCTAATTCTCTATTTTCATTCGAGAATTAGGATCAGCACATGAAACAAAAAAAAATACATAAAAAGGAATCTTTGTCATATCAATGAGAACTTTATTATTCATATTAAAATTGTATTTCTATTTAAAACTATGATATATTTAAATTAATCGTTATCGACTTAATTTGTGTGACTTCTAGAACATATAAAATCAAATATTCATGTATCGGGTTTTATATATTCTAGCAGAATTAGAAATAATTATTCACTAAAACTTTGCATCCTATTTCATAACTCTTTGTTTTAATTAAATGTTGATAGAATTTTGTTTTAAAAAAATTGTAAGTATATTTTTAAGAATTATTTGGTAATCCAAAATACTATTTTCTTTCCTTTTCTGTAAATCCATGACCAAGAAAATCTGTTTTAATTTTAAAATGATACATTGACCTGTATGGCATGGGAAATAATTATGAATTTATTTTCCGAAATTGTGCACATATACTGAATACTAAAGAGATTGAAATACTTTGTGCATGAAAATGGTTTCGATGCAGTTAAAATGTTTTCAAGCTTATAACAGTTGATTACTAAAAAACTGTCATATATAAATGACATAAAATTGTTTTAGTGATCTTGTAAATGCTTGTTTATTGCTTGAAATTATCTTTTATTTTTATAACATGCTTCAAGCATCTCTCGAATTCCATTATGCGTTTTACGACTTTTCAGTCTTTGAAGTATTCATTTTTCTATTAGGGAAGTGAGATAAGCAATTTCACCTGTATAATTGTGTGTAATAATCCACAATACGACGACATTTTCTCTGTAAGATTAACGAATTCAGTGTGCCTTTAAAAAGTTCAAATGGATTGATTGAATGCTTGGAGTTTTAGAAATTGAGAGCGACAATGGCAAATTGAGAACCAAAAATGGGAAATTAAATAGCAAAAGTGTTTTAAGATTATGGCACATTTATGATTCATTTTTAGATTTTATTTTAAATTTAGTATCAAATTGATTCATGTCGACTGCTTATGAAATAGTTTTTGTAATAACTAAGGAGAATTATGATCTTTTCATTCATGATGCGAAATAAACTGATTCATATATTTATTCTTGTTTTCCATATTTATCTCTCGGGGGGAGGTACCTCATAACTCAGGATGAGAAGCTTCCGGTATGATGGTTGGTTCTCGCCACATTTGAGGGGGCTCGAGCAGGTGGGGGAGGCTTCGTCCATCGATGAGGGATGTTCTTCCTTGGGGAAGGGTTGTACCTTGGCCGGTGATGGCCTATAGGTCTCAGCCACAGTTCCCACCAGAGTTTCTGTCACTGCGGTCAAGTTTTTCCTTGTCCGGTGTAGTCAGTCTATGACTTATTTTGTATATTTTACTTTGCATTTCTAATATATATATATATATATATATATTCCACTATTTATTGCTTCCTTTTTTTAACTCTAATTTGGCCACTGTATTTAATTTTATTTTAATAATCAGTTTATTAGGTATGCTATTTCTTCATATCACCACGCTTTACCCTTTAAATGATACTGAATGTAGGCTAGAATCTTATACGATTTGATAGCAAAAGCATTATAAAATGTTCTTATATTTTTTAGACCAGAACGAAATGAATTCGTTTACCAATCTCATTTACATATACGGAAATGTTAGTGAAAATTATTTGTACAGATTAATTAAAGGTTTTCTTAAGGGTTTCAAATTGTTATGCGACGATTTATGAATTTCAGGCTTTCCGTAGAACTTTTGATTTAATCCTCAGAATTTCGGAACCTGGATTACCAGGAAAATACAAGAAATTTTAAGTTTCTTAGATCTTTCTTCCCACCCAAAATTGTCGGTCTCTAAATATTGCAAGAATAAAATATTGTAGTCATCGCTTTAAAATTCTATTCGGAATTTTGTACTACTCACATTTTTTGCTTCCCCATCGCCACTTTTTTTTCTGTATAGATCGGTCTATTTTTATTGTGAGACAGTTATTCTTTTTCCAATGTGATTCCCAATTTGCAGCTAAGGACATGCATAAGACTTCTTTAACTGTGTAAAGGATTAGAATACATTTCTCTGCCGAGAATAGCAACATTCCATCTTCGCCGGTATCGCGTTAGTATATAGTATTTTTCACACATGAGTTTATTGAATGGTTTATTTATCATTTGGGATATTGTGATTTTATTCTGAGTAGATGAGAGATTTTTTTAAAGCAATGAGAAACTTAAAATGCGCATTTGATATGAATCGGACTGATAAAAAAATCGCCTCTGGTTTTACTGGATTCTAGAAGTTCCACAAAATTTATTTGCTGTGCACTGCTTGCTTTGTAAGAAAATAATAACCCTAAATAAAATGGGAAAACATGCACTAAACAGGCAAAAAGGAAACAAAATTTTCCTTCAATTTTTTAAAAAGTGATAGTTAATAATAGACTGAATGCCTAAAGGAATGAAGGAGAAGGTGATATGTCAAGTCCGAAAACGTCAAATTTAATGTCTGAAGATAAGAGAATATTTTAGAATGAAGTTAATATAAAGTAAATTGAGGCAAAATTTTGGAAAGTAATTAGAATTGAAATTTGAGTTTAAATTATTATTACACACACACACACAGAGAGAGAGAGAGAGAGAGAGATTGTTCTTGAACTTTTTAATTCAAGAACAATCATTTAAAATTGAACTTATTACGGACAGAGAAATGACAGATCGGAAATATTTTTACTTAAAGTCACTGAAAGGGAAATAACTTAAAGAAATATTAATTAGGTCGTACAAAAATGTCGCACCTAATTTGTTAAAGATTAGCTCAATGAAACTGTTAGGTGAAAATCTACTGAAATTGATGCTCAAATTCGTGAACTGGCCAAACATAATTCTAAAAAAACTAATTTTACTTTGTAATATTTTTTGTTTAGAAATTATTAAGTGAATTGTATCATTATAACAAAATTGTTTTGTGTTTATACTTCACCCAAGTCTTTAATTTTGTGTGACTGAACAATTAAAGAGCACGAGAAATAATATACTCCCTCCCCCTCCTATTTAAATAATATTAAATTGTTGTTTCATTTTCTCGCTTTTTGCCATCCTTAAAATCATATTTTATTATAACTAGCAGAGGAATGCTACTTTTACATGTCCTCATATATAAGCATGAAGTGTGACAGAAAGAAAAAAAATCAGATTTATTTGTATTTATTCTTTCATTTTTATCAAAATGTTAATTAATTTTTATTACATACTCAAATATATCGTTTCTTTAGAGACAAATTAGTTTTTTCCTTTCTTTAAAGTCCTTTTATATGTTATTAAATTAAAAAATATAATAATCATAATTAAAGGAAATTTATATTTATAATATTATTTATTTAGATATTATTATTTTATTTTAGATAATATTGTTTCTGTACAATTTTATTGCCATTTTTATTTAGCTATCAAAATATCCTGAATTCTTTATCATCAAATTTACGTTCCATGATACCATTCATTTTGTTAATTCTTTAAAACAATAGAAAATTTGATGCTAAAAAAGTGACAGTGTTAATTTTCTTTTAATAATTAAAAACTTTCTTTTCCTTTTTTCAGAAATTGTCATCTGAAAGGTAATATCAGAAAAAATTATCTTCTCTATCAAGCCTACTGATAGAAACGCTCATCTTACAAATGGAAGATCCAAAGAATTCCAAAAGAAAGAAAAACAACCTTAGTAAGGTGAAAAGGCGGCTTGAAGACAGAAGCAATATTCAAGAAAGTAAAAACGTTCCTGTATTAATGAAAATAAAGAATAAAAATGAGATAATTGACGGTAGAACTTATGCTTTTACTGCTGATAGATTAAATTTTTTGTATAATAAGGCTTTGAAATCTGTACTAAATATCCGTTATTCTTCCCGTAAACGCTCTTCTGTTTCAATAAATTCTGTTCCTGAGAATAATTTATCTGAATCAAACCTATTAATAAGGCCAAAAAAGAACAATAGATTAAATAATCTTATTAATAGGTTGAAAAAGCATATTAAAGTAAAACGGGCTTACAAAGGAAAATAAAAAATGAAATTGTCGCGGAAAATTTAATAGAATATTGTTAAAAAATTCATGCCCCAAAAATGGGGAAAAATGTATTTGTAACCTTATTTTTTGTTAAATAAACATTAAAAACTTTGTATCATGATAACAAAAACGTTTTATGTTTTATTTCTTCTGAGTCCTTAATTTTGTTTGATTTACAATTAAAGAGCATAACAGGTAATATATCGATCCTCTTAATATATGATTTTTATTTTGTTAGATAATAAATTCTTTTAGATGATATATTAGATGAAAAATTCTTTTCCTCCGTATGTAAATGTAAAAACTTTCTTTTAACAATCTTTTATTTCGAATAATGTTAAACTTGTTTCCTTCATCTGCTTCTAACTCGTCATCCACCATAACTTAGCATTTGAGTGATATCAGCTCGTATTTTGATTTAATGCACAGGGAAAACACAAGCATTTTTTTCCAGGTTTGAGTGAAATCCCTGCTGTGCTTATGGTGAAGGTATTAATTATTTGAATAGTATTTATTCAAGGTATTATTATTAAAGATTGTATTATTAAAAATTACATATGATTGGATTAATTCATTATGAGCATTCGAACAATCATCTTCAGAGAGAGTGTTAAATTAATTTAATACATCCAAACAATTTTTTTATGTACATGTATTCCTATAAGTCTCCAATAATTTGTGGTCAGGAGTTCCAGTTGTGGATTCTGAACGACTTAATAAATTCAAAATATTTCACTTTCTTGAAAGATTAATTACTTGCATATATTAATCTAATAATTTGCTTATGAAGAAGTATTATCATCAGGATAAGAAAGATAATGATGTCTTTTCTTTTCTTTTTTGAGATTTGATTTCACCTGATGTCCCATTGATTCTAATTAACTCCCCCTGCCAATAAATTTTAAATAATGTTCCCTGATAAATATAAAAAATTACCAGAACTTAACAAATAATTCAATTTTTTTTACACCTATCTCAATTTAGAATATAATTTTTGGATTTATTTGTAGTTACATCAATATTTTGATTTTCATTATATTTATCTTTTTAGATTAAACTATATTTCATGCAATAAGTATAAATCCTTGAATAAAATACCATTTACAAATCCTCTGCTAATACCAAAGGCAAATGAGTCATCTTGGATTTCTTTTTGGTTGCAGATGATAAAGATCTTGCTTATTGTTTCATATTTATTAGATTTCGGAAAAAATCGTGCTTTCAACAAATTTTTATGGATATTTTTGTATTTACAATTAGGTTTAATTTCAAAAAAATCAAGCAATTATGAAACATTTTGAAGATCGATCATTTTTAAATACTGTTTTTCTTTCCCGTGAAATAATTAATAGATACACACGGAAATTAGAGAAATGCTTAGCATAATTAATACAACTATGTAACACTTCTAAAAATCGTAAGGGTTGCATGTATATGAAAATTTGAATTTGTTTGAGATGCTATGGAGACAAATTTATTGTAAATTACTTAATTGAAACTTTTAACAAGCTATTTACCAAAAATATAAATAGAGATATTTTTTATTCATTTAAAAAAATTTAAATTGCAATTAATTTTAATAATTTTAAATAAGTTATAATAGCAGTTTTCTTTAAAAAAATATTTGACTATTTAACAAATAAATGTAACATAAAAAATAATATTTAATGTAATAATAATGAGGTCCACCAGTAGAATGATTATTCGAATAATGATTGAAACTATCACACGTTACCAGGTGTTTTTAATTGTTTTCATTCATATAACTTGGTTTTCTTTTTCTTTAAGGTTATATAATGAATGAGTACATACAGAAAAACATAGAAATACATAACACGATGTATAAAACAGTGTAAGACTTATAAAGTCGTAGTAGTTATACGTATATCAAACTTTGAAATTTGAAAATATTCTGCTGAGGATGCTATAGAGATAAAATTAAGCAGGATACGTAGTTGATTTTTTTTTTTTTTTTTTTTGCAAATCAATAATTCCGACAAACAATCTGTTACCCAAGGAGGCTGTCGAAAGCAAAATTTTAAAAAAGTTATCATCTAATTGCGAATAAATGTATTTGTTCTTTTTGAATTATTTTTAAATTGTAATTAATTTTAACAATTTTAAATCAGTTTTAGCAACGACTTTCTTATAAAGAATATTTAATAATTAAGATAGCAGCAATGATAACGTTTAAAGTGATAAGATTTACCAGCTCAATTGTTATCTAAATTGCGATTAAAACAAATAGATTTTTTTAAAAAAATATTCCCTGGCTGGGCTGCTTTACTTTTTTTATTATTGCAATTTGATTTTAGATTTCTCCATTGCATTTAACTGTAGATATTTTTTTCATAGTTATTTTATTTGTGATCATGCAATCGAATTAAAAATAGTTCTGTAACTGATAGACATAAAAAAAATAATAGAGCTTGTTAAAATAATATATGAAATTCTGACTTATGCATCATTATCTTTGAAGCGAGTACACTTGTTCTAATAAAATTATAAATAATGAAAAGAAAAAAAAACTTTGCAAAAAGTACAGAACCTCCATAGTTTTAGTTTCACAGAGTTTTTGAAAATGAAACTATGGAAGAATAAAACAAGTGAGAATGATCTCACTGAAACTTTGTTGCATGCTTCTAAATAATGGTGCTACTATGATTTTAATGACTAAATTTTTCCCAGTCGAGATGAAAAAAGTAATATTTTTAATAGGGATGAACTACAATAACTTTGATACCACGTGAGTGCTTTTTTATAATCCCGCAGATATATGTGTAGGCATATAGAAATTATTATCATGAATGCCATTTTTATTTCAATTACTTGTTTGATAGCCTACGCGGTCTTTTAGAAGCAAAATTATAGGTTTCTTAATTTAATATAGGTGTATAATTTAAGCGTATGAGTTTAATAATTGTGGGCCTATTTTTTAAAAACTAAGCAGCGTATAATTTTTTATTTCGGTTTATAATGACTTATTTTTGATAAACTTTTTTTATTTATTTTGAACATGCGTATACTTTTTTTTAAATTGTAATTTAACAATGCAGCATGAATGTTTGTACAAGTACTATTGAAGCAGATGCTCATCGCTTATAAATGCTTTAATTAACTTAGCGTACTGAAACAGATAGGAACCTATTATTTATATACGATAAACTGTTAATAAAATCCCCACAATATTTTTTATAGAATCAGATTTTTTTTAAAAAAATCATTTGCCTATCAAGATGATAACACCTTTTAAATTAACATGTACCTCATTGAGTTCTGTGGTCTTAAACATCTGCTTAATCGAGAAATCCAACAGTACTTCTGATTTTGTCTAAGTTATCTAATATTTCGGGACGAAGACTCCCATGCCTGATTATAATCTTTTACCTTACTTCGTTTTTGTGTTATCTCTTTCCCATGATACTTATAAACAGGACATCAAACTTAGATTAGATCTGATGTTTCATGTACAGACCACATGCCGAATTTCATCCATCTGCTTTCTGCTTTTTTGAGTTTTCGCATTTATATCTAAACAGTCCATGAGTCAATATTCTAGAAGAAATTTATCTGAATATAGCCATTCACTTTAAAGTTTAGTATAAAGATTATATATTGAATTCCTTCCCTCCAGGTCGTTTCGTTTTAGCTCTTTGCTAAACTTAATACACAAACTCAAATTTTTTTTTTATCTTTAAACGTTTTAATCTCGGAAAATTTTAGTATCCTCCGCCTGTTAGATGTCTTTCAGTCGAACAATTGAAGTGTTTTGGGATTATATCTAAGTTTCGACTAATACAATAACTCAAAAAAAAAACCCAAAAGAAAAGTGGTGTTACATGTTTCACAATTCGTAGTAGAGAGAGGGACTTCCCAATTAAGAGAATCTTCCTGCTTTACTTAATGTAGATAGGAAAAATAAGAGAGCAATGAAAATAGTCATAGACCGAGCGTTTCTGAAGGCTTCAATCCTTTATTAAAGGGTGTAGCAGCTATATCTGTGTATTTGTAGCAGCTATAGTTGTATTATTATTATCTCTGTTTTCACAAGTTTGTTCTTAAAGAATTGGCAACACTAGTTGCTTGTTGATGGAATAAAAATGAGGTTGACATGATATAGCTTCGCTTCTTTTTGAATATGAAATATAATCTGCATTAATCATTCTGAAATAATAATAATGCTATTATAACTTATCTTTATGAACTGAATATAACAGCACAACAAGGGAAGTAATGCTATATTATAAAGAAATATATTAAGAGTACAGAACTCTTATAAGATGGAAGACAAACTATTCATTTACATGTGTACAAGTAAAAGGAGAAGTGGATAGCGTGAGAACGATCGAGCAATTTTAACGTACTTTAAAAAGTTGGAATAAGTTTTCCTGCGCATTTTCACACTCAACTAAGAAAAAAATGTAATATTCATTCTGTAGTGTAGTAAGAAATGAAAAATATAATTAATCATTCTAGTTAGGGTTTAAATTATAGGGAATTTTTACCCTCTCCGCATTTCGGAATTGAAGATGGAAGATTTTAATAAATTTACCATAGATCTTAAGAAATTTTTCTGTTTGCTAAAATAAAAAACCTGAACAATTAGGGCGCAATCTGTTTTGGTTGCGATTATTCATATGAAACGTAATTTGAATGATAAGCATGTTTTTGAAGAGAAATCTATGCAAATTCTAAGCGCAAAATAAATAGCAATCACACTTTACGAAATAAACAACAACCCTGTCCTTATTACTTTCTCCTATATCAGTGGTTAGCAAACTTATTAGTTAAAGAGCAAAATATGAACATTACAAGAATTTTTTTTTAAATTATGAGCCAAATCTGCTGGTTTAGTAAACTTTTATTTTACTAAATAAAACTAAATTTCATACTTAATAAATACTTATTAATGCGAAAAATGTGCCGCACTTAAGGAGCCACATGCGGCTCCGGAGTCGCACTTTGCAGACCACTGTACTATATCAACCACGAGCGATTTGAAAAATACCAACGATTATGTCATCGAAAGATGTCAATCGGCTTGGTATATATTTAGCTCTAAATGTAAGCCCGATAACATTGTAGATCGTCCTCTCGCTATTCGTTTCTAATAAAAAGGAGAAAACTAATAAGCAAAATCACGCCATCTGTTGTTAGATACTATTACTATAATTGCTATAATAATTTATACTTCGGGAATAGAAATTTTTGACTTCTTTAACAAACTTTCTTTTTAAACCAATAAAAAAATTCTTGAATGTTTGATACAAATGGTTCGTTTCTGATGGCATTGCATATTTTTTGTTTGAGAAATAATGTATAGTAAACAGTCAGAGCGAAGTTTTTAAAAGCAAAACTGAATTTAATAGACTGATTTTATAAAGGAATCTGTGATATTATTCTATCACTTATATTGGTCTCTCTGACATGACTCATTAATGTAATGATATATTTTAAAATGTAATTAAATGCATTATACTTATCGATCCAGACCTACAGATATTTTATTCTAAACAATTCAATATCATTTAAACATGAAATATAAGCAACTCTAGCTTGATGAGTGACTTGTTCCAATAAACATGTCCGTGTTTTGCTTAAGGAAAATAATTTTTAACGTCCCTCTTTTTAAAGAAATAAAATAAAATCCAAGAATGTATGACCCAAATAAAATGAATATTCTTTCTGAAAAATTAAATATTTGTTGAGAAATGATGCTTAAATGATACACACTTTTTCCATATGGTAAAAAGCTTACTTTTCTAAAATATGCATTAATTTCTCGTTTGTGAATCATTTCTTTTAATTACTTACATTTTTCTTGGAATCAGCTTAATTAGACTGGATTGGTCTAATTACGCTAGATGATTTGGTATTTTACTCTATGTAAACCTTCACGAGTCCCCTTCTTTTTGCAAGTTGGTTCACGATTTACTTTCACAACAAAAATTTTATTGTCTTTCATCGGAATATTTCCAATGGAAAAGGGTAATTGAATGGATAATAAGAATAAATTTTTAGCTATATATATATATATATATATATATATATATATATATATATATATATGAATCTTAAAAAAGAACCGAGTAAACCTTTTTAGAAACATAAGTAAATTTTTTAAAACCTTTGTTTCTAAAGGAGAATACCTTTATCCCACCTTTATATGATTTATTACCTTTATATGATTTATTGATTGAATGGTTCATTTTAAAATGCACTTATTTTAAATGAATTACCTCCACTGATGTAAATCTAAGAATGATTTTTTTTTATTTAAAATAATGGGAAAGTTATTTAATTTAGTATTGGATTTCAAAAATTTTTAACTAATTTAACCATAGATTTTTTAAAGTTTAGTTTTGCGTAATTTGTTATGACAAATTTGCATATTTTTTATTGTTGTAAATGCAATTCCAATGGAATTAAATCAAGATGAAAGACATTAAAATAAATAAATAAAATAAAAATAATGAAATTATTTATAATTTTAGTTTTCTTTATCTAGTGATATTAATGTTTAATTATTTTATATTAGTACAATACAAAACTTAATGAAATTAATTGGAGAAAATAGAGGTGGTATGTTGAAGATTGATGCAAAACAATGCGAGAAAGATAGCTTGCATTTTTTCTTATTCTCTTTAAGGGTTAATTAGGAGACAGTTTTAAATGCGATCATATCTGTAACAATTATTTATTTAACTAAATTAGTTATTGTGTAAGAATAAAAACCAAATACCACTCACAGTTTATCATGGAATTTTGAAAAGAAGGGTTTATTCAACTAATTCTATTTCCAAGCTAAAGAAAACTACTGTTTTTTCTGGATTAACTATTCAATCGGACAAATAATTAGCTAAAATTCATAAATTATTGAAACGAACTATTTTTACCAGTATAATACCATCTATGGGAAATTAATTATGAAACCAATTGGTAAGGTCATTATATCGTCAGAAATTGCGACTGAGCAAACGGCAAAATTATTAATGCTGCACACTGCTAGTAGTCTACTTATAAGCTCTAATGAGGCTTTTACTTTCAAAGGAATCAAAATTATAACTGAATTATTTATTAAGTTCAAAATTAAAATTAGAATCATGTGCGCGACACTGACAAAACCATGAAATCTGTTTTGCGGAACGTCGGAATTTTATCGATCGGGAAAAGTCCGGGGAATTCGTAGAAATAGCTGAGCCAAGTGCCGATGCAGTTGCTCCAAGCATGCGCAACAATTGGCGTTTTGGCGCTGTCGACTGTGTTCGTCGGAAGGTGGATGCCGCCGCAGCGATTACAGTAACAGCAACCGGGAAAGCTGATGGCCGGGGCCTCCGGGTACCAAGAGAGCGAAAAGTTGGACCTGGAACAAAAACCATTTCGGTAATTATCGGTTTTAACTAAGTGATGGGCTGTAATCAGCTTTCATCACTGATCAATCATGATGTCTATTGTTCTTAGCGTTCATTTCTTTGTGATTATGAAGATTTTTGAACCTCTTTTGATCTAAAATTCTAAAACATCGCCTCTGGGTGACTAAAACGAAGTACTGTATCACAGTTAATTATCCTGTGAGTAATTAAGCTTAATTATTTTTATTTAATAGCAGGGGTTTTTTTTCGTTATAAGTTTATATATAAAGTATACATTAAGCCTAAAATCCTTTCTTGCCTCTTAGCATTGGATTTTCTTTATCCATTGCAGAGTGTAAAAACAAGTGAGTTAACGATTCATATAATTCTATTTGTGTAATACTTATAGCAGGATAATTTTGTTTGCTTATTGAGTGTTTTTTTTTTATTTCACAGAAAATTAATTTTGTTCATTGGTTTCCCTAATTTTTTGTTTTTAATTCTTTTGAACCTTTTTTTCGATGGAAATATTTTGCTTTTAAAAATTATTGTAAACAAGTCAATAGCTTCTGAAGTTCAGAAAGAATAACATTATTATTTCAGATAAATAAAACTTTCAGTAATATTTAGAGTCGAAATGCTGACTTATGTTTTAAAATATTTGATTTAACTTATGTAAAAGCTTTAAATAGATTGAAAATGACTCTGTTTGCGATGAAACGATTGAATTCATTGAAATAAACAAATGGGGAGCATAATGAATAGAAAAAGTCTTCGAAAAAGTTACGATAAATTAGAAGAAAATAGTAAGCTTTTTTTTAAAAAAATTTAATAATAGACTATTATTTCTGGAAGAATGCATTAAACGGATAAATAAATAGAAAAAATTTCTGTTTCAGGTTAAAAAACAAACAAACTGGGAAAATCTTTGACTGCGGAAATCTTTTGTTCGGAATATATAACCAAAACAATAAAAGATATAATTTTTCATCAGCTACAAATTTTTCTTAAGTCTTAACTGGCAAATATCAAACCGACCTTCTGGAAAACAGATTCGGTCAATACAGACAGCTGTGTGGTGGTAAATTTAGTGTTTCTAATAAAAAAATTTCCAAAAAAAATAATAGATAATACCTTCTTAAAACTACATTAAAAATAGCTCTTTTCATTTAAAAGAATTTTTATGTGATTTTTCCAGAAAAAAAAAGCATCCTTCCAAGTTTGAGAATTCGAAATAGAAAGTGTAGATTTCTATAACTTTACGGATGTAGAAGAAAAGTTGATTCCTTTGTATATTTAAAACCTTATTTGCAATGTAGAGATAGTATTAAAGTGTTATCAGTGGAAAAAAGAATTAATTTTTCAAGTGACAAACTCTATTGCTAAAGAATATTTGATTGATATCGATAAAGAAAATTTGGCACATCCAGAGAGAGATATCACTAAAATTTTTGTAACAAGTTTAAACATTTTTAAACTTATTTTAACTGACAATGAAAGTCTTCTCCACTCAGAAAATATACTATCAATAATAAAAAAATAATATTATGTAGAACTACATATTTAAATATTGAAGGTATATATACATGTCAATAAAAAAAAGAAGAGCATCCTTAAAATTAGTGAAAATTTTACACCTGTTTTTATTAATATATTTTTAAATAACTATTTCAAGCTCAAAAATAGCAATGCAGAATTACGTAAAGACAGGAAAGGAAACTATATATTATTAGTTCATCATAGTTGTATTCATGGAAACAAAGTATTAATATTAATTATCAAATTTAAATTTTTGATGGAAAAAAGAAAAAAATTGAAAGGCATAGTCCAACCACAAAGCCAATCAAAGCCAGACCTCCTCGAAGTGCTTCTTGGGGAACTCTGTATTTTAAAGAATCAGATGGCTGATGTGGCTCTGGCAATTTGAAGTTAAAGTCCAATGATTTTTACAATTCTTTTCTTTTCAAATAGTATTAAAAATAACCCATTAAAATATTTTAAAGAAAGAAAAAATTCCACCTCAAAAAGTTCTATAATTATTTTTATGCCAAATACCAGAAATTAAAATCAATTTATATATTTCAAACATTTTATATGTTTTTGTTGTATATGCATAATTAAATTTAATGATTCTATATAAAATTATCATCAACTAAACAAAGTGTAACGATGCTACTAATTCTTCTTAAATTTATAGCTATTTTACAACAATTTATTTAAGGAATGGAGGTGAAAAAACTAAACGAAAAAGGATGTAAGCAATACGCTTAAGCGAAAAGCAACTGTCGCTTACCCGTTTTTCATTTTCTGTTATTCCTGGCCCATAGAAGAGATAACGATTTTCTCGGAGGCCCCGTATGGCGATTGTTTAGAATTTCATTACCTTAAAATGAGTTATAAGCTGACGCATGTGGCTAAAAACAACCGTAATGAAACTTCGGGAAAGGCCTTTTTCACTTTTCTAGGAACAGAGGGTGTTAGTTCTGGAAAGACCTGCTCTTGTAATCTAATAATGATGCTATATCATTGCAAAATATGATAATGTTTCTCCTCAGAAACTATAATGTAGAGAGAGAATTTTCGATCAATTAAGATCCTCTGTGGAAGAATATGAAAGAGCAAACATTCAATGAGAGCAGAATGGTTTCTGATAGAGCTCAAGCAACTGGTGGAATAAATAATTCTGAAGTATCATAGCAATTGATTTTAAGTGTGTAGAATTCACAACGAAATGTATAAAGAAAATGTTTAAAAAACCAAAATGATTTGCCAAAAGGAAATTTGGGAAAATAAAAAGGAAACAGAGTATTAGTTTAAAGAAACAAAACTAAAAAAAAGAAAGAAAGAAAGAAAGGAACAATGTTAAGAGAATTTGAGTTGACAAAGAAATTTCAGAGCACAAAATTGTGCAAAAGAGGCTTTTAAAACTTTTTAATTCTCTTTATTCAATACTGATGATTTCAAACTATTTTTAAGTATTTTAATAATTGATGTTTCAATTTTGATTTCAATTATTATTATTAATATTTTTCATTTTGAATGTAATAGGCAAGTAATTGCTATTCGTTACTGGAATTATTATCTGTAATTTAGTATCTTAAGTCTAGCATTATTTGTAATAATTGAATATAAATGCTTTTAATTCATTTATAAAAGCGTACGTTTTTGATTAGTGCAATTAATTTATGATTTGTTAAAGAAAACTGCTTTGAATAAATACTTTAATAATTTCTTTTCTTTCTCTTGTAAATCTTTACTAAAATATATACTATTAAATTCTTATAATTATACTATTTTAATATTTATGCTATAATATGTTCTTATGCAGAACTCTAATTAATTTAGAATAGTTTTAAAATTTTGAAAAAAATAGTAATAACATTTATTGAACATAATGTAACAGGGGATATTTTATTGTTTCTTAGAATTCTTTTGCAGTTTCAGATGCAAAGCATTTTTCTTTGACAATTTCCATCATAATTTACTTATAAGAAATACTGTTGAAAATTAAATATCCTGTTTTAAGAGATTTTAAGAATACCCATTACATTTTTTAAAATTATTTTCATAAAATTATATTATTTTTTCATATAGAAAAACTCTTACGAGTATTTTTAATGTTGTATACTGTACAAATACAAAAATTCTGAGTACGGAGAAAACAAGGACATTAATATGATGAGTAGCCGTAAGTTGGGAAAATGTTGCTCGTTTAGAAAGAGAAATGTGTGGAAAATTCTTTCTATAGTCGTTCTGATATTGTAAATTTATAACTGCATCTGAACTAAAGCCCACTTAGCTCATTCTTTAAGATGGCTATGATCATATGATACATTTAACGGTCAATAATTCTGAATTTTCACAATTTAGCATTTTTTGTTTAGAATCTTCATGTATTAAAAAGATGTATATTTGAGTTTTAGTACAACATTATGTTCCATTGACCAATCTTGTCCAAAAGTTTGAAACAATTCAGCTGCTTTATTGTTTGGATTACATCATTTTCATAACACTTGCTGCTGAGTGTGGTTTCTTATCTTTAACTATAATTTTTTTTAAATAACTTACAAGAAATAAAGGATTGTAATATAATAAGAAATGTATGAAAATTTGTCCTCGCAGTTAAAAATCTGTTTTCACAGAAAGAGATACTGGTTTCTTTCATGTTTGTTCGTATGATAAAAGGTTCAATTTTTTTAACTGTAAAATATTTCTTAGGATCAAGATTATTTTTGTTTTAATTATAATGAGGTAATTTGGCTCTCCGAGATCATGGATTAATTTAGTTAGATATTATTAGTTCATGTAGTATTGTAAATTATATAATACCTATCAAAATGAGGGACTTTCTTGTTGTGAGATTGTTTGCGATTAGCTTAGGAAATATAAATTTTACCATCTTTAACCACAATTTTTTTGTTAAATAAAAAGAAATTCAAGAATGAATGATTAAAAAAGTATTACTGTTGCCAACAGGCTGCGAAACATAGTTTTGCGATTTTCGTATATTTTTGCTATGTATTTTGCATGTTTACCTCATTTAATTCTCCTTTTCTTTCAGAGCGCGCGATTGTCGTCCTGCTGTGTTTATCGTTCACTGATCGCGTTAATGATTCTGGTATCATTGGCAGGCTTGTTTACGAAGGAGTGTCGAAAGCTGTTCGTTGGACGGGAAGTAAAATCCAGATATAGTGCCACTCAGATTAAGTGATTAACATTTAGACTTCGAAAAGTAAAACTATCTTATGTCAACCAAGTAACACGCAAGAGCATCAGACGGAAGAAAGGAGAAAGATAAATAAAAAAAAGAAGAAGAAAGACATACAGGAAGGAGGAAAAATTAAGGAAAGGACATAGAAAGGACACTCAAAAATCGGATGAAAAGAGTGCTTCTAATTGTAAACGTAGAGAGAATATGCATAGAGATCAGACCATTGAATCTAACACTAATGCTTTTACTGCTGATAGGTTAAATTTTTTGTATAAAAATGCTTTAAAATCTGTACTAAATAGCAGTGATAGTCCCCATGAATTCTCTCCTGTGTCAATAAATAGGATTAATTTTAATCCTGTTCATTGCACAAACGAAATGCCTTCTCATTCAACGAATGAGAGTGACCTTGATTCTGGTCAAGATAAGATCCAATTGTCTGATGATTTATCTCAGTCAAGCTTGCTAGTAATACCTAAAAAAAATGACAGATTATCTAATATAATCAATAAGTTGAAAGCGCGGCTTAGTGCCAGAGATGATGTTTTAGAAACTAAAAACTTATCTGTATTACAGAAAATTGCGACAGAAAAAACACAATCTGTAGGTAATTTAGAAACAGTCCTTGATCCTTCAAATAAATATTCCTCAGGGCCAACAAATAACAGCCTTAATCTTATTCCTCAAACAAATGAAGGATCTTGTTATTCAATAAATAAAAACAACCTCAATCCTGTTCCTGAGGTTGTTGAAAGTGTTAAGATTAAGGTTGAAGTGCAGAGTGATTTATGTCAATCAAGTAACACGCAAGAACATCGGATAGATGAAAAAAGAAAGAAAAGCCTTAATACCGGAAGGAGGTACAAAGGAAAGAAAAGGTATCTACTTGGAAAGGACACTCCAAAAACTTATGAAAAGAGTGCTTCTAATTGTGTACGTAGAAAGAATATGCATAGAGATCAGACCATTTACTCTAACACTAATGCTTTTACTACTGATGGGTTACATTTTTTGTTTCTAAATGTTTCAAAATCTGTACTAAATAGCCCTGATCCTCCCAATGAATGCTCTTCTGTGTCGATAAATAATATCAACCTTAATCATGTTCATGATACAAACGGAATTCCTTCTGGGTCAGGAAATCAGCATAACATTCATTCTGGTCCTGATGTTGCTGAAAATATTGCACATAACATTCAACTGCACAGTCATTTATCTCAATCAAGCCTATTAGGAAGACCTAAATATGATGAAAGGTTGTCTAATATTATAAATAGGTTGAAAAAGCGGCTGGAAGTTAGAGGTTAGAGATTAAGTAATTATTAAAAAATTCATATCTTTATTAAGTAATCATTATAAATTCATATAAAAATCTGTTTTCAGAGAAAGAGATACTGGTTTCTCTCATGTTTTTTCGTATGATAAAATGTTCAATTTTTTAAACTGTACAATATTTCTTAGGATCAAGATTATTTTTGTTTTAATTCTAATGAAGAAATTTGGCTCTCCGAGATTATGGATTAATTCAGTTAGATATTATTAGATCATGTGGTATTGTAAATTATATAATACCCATCAAAATGAGGGACTTTCTTGTTATGAGATTGTTCGCGATTAGCTTAGGAAATATAAATTTTACCATCTTTAACCACAATTTTTTTATTAAATAAAAAGAAATTCAAGAATGAATGATTAAAAAAAACATTACTGTTGCCAACAGACTGCGAAATATAATTTTGCGATTTTCGTATATTTTTACTTTGTATTTTATATGTTTACATCATTTTATTCTCATTTTCTTTTAGAGCGCTCGAGTGTCGTCCTACTGTGTTTTTCGTTCACTGATTGCGTTGATTATTCTGGTATCATTGGCAGGCTTGTTTAAGAAGGCGTGTCGAAAGCTGTTCTTTGAACGGGAAGGAAAATCCAGGTATAGTGCCTTTCAGTTTAAGTGGTTAGCATTTAGACTTCGGGAATCCAAACTCGGAAATGTTACTATGAATGATGGAATGTGGTTGGGTTGACATTGTCTTAACCCTGGTATTGATAGAATCCAAGAAAAGGATGGTCAATATATTTTCGTGGTCATCTCTGAAGAGCGTTGATGATGGCATGTCTTTAGGAGAGCTGCTCTGGTTCTGAAGTTGAGGCCTGGCGGTTCAGTGTAAGTAGTATTGATGGATGAAGTGGGTGGGTGAGGTGGCATGTGCCAGAACTCTAGTTGATTGGCTGTTTAGGGGTGTGGAGTGCTGGGGTATGCTACCTTTGAACTTAAGGCGTGAACTTAGAGATGAATTTTAAGTAATTTATGATAAAAAGAGTTAATTAGTCATTAATTAATTTAAGGAATTTATAGTAAAACATTTCTAGGTATTTTGGATTTAGTGTGAAGGGAGAATTTTGGAACCCTTCTCATTCACATAGCAACTCTTTTTGTAAGGATACGTAAGAACGCTTAGGGAAAATGGTGAAGTGTGGAGAGAAATAATCTAATGACAGTAGAGGAAAGAGGAATTGCAGAGCGAAGGAGGAATGTGAAGAGGCGAATCCGAGGAGGAAAACACGAGCATTCCGGGAATGACGAACGAAGGAGGAGGAAGTCAGTGAGAGTCGGAGTCGGAATCGGGAACGGACGAAGCGAGAGAGAGGTAAGTCTGAGATGAAGACTGGCAAAATCGAAAGATTAT
>JAOUZG010024005.1:0-12197 GCA_026289955.1 Argiope argentata | reverse complement strand
AAATTTCAGGCATCACATCCCATCATGGACGGCGCAGTGGGCGACCACCTGCACTTAACGACCGAGACCGCCGACGTTTGTGTAGAATGGTCAATGTTATTAGACACGCAACACTTCGTCAAATAACTGCAGGAATTAATGTGGGACGTCCGAGGGACGTGCCCGATAGGACTGTGCGGCGAAATTTGTCCCCCTTGGGCTATGACAGCAGAAGACTGACTCGAGTGCCTTTACTGACAACACGACATCACCTGCAGCGACTCTCCTGGGCTCGTGAGCATATCGACTGGTCCCTAGACCAGTGGAAAACCATGGCGTGGTCAGATGTGTCACGATTTCAGTTGTTACGAGCTGATGGTTGAGTTCGAGTGTTGGCGCAGACCCCACGAAGCCATGGATCCAAACTGTCAGCAAGGCACTGTTCAAGCTGGTGGTGGATGCATAATGGTGTGGGCTGTTTTTATATGGCCTGGACTCGGTCCTCTGGTGCAACTGAACCGATCATTGACTGGAAATGGTTATGTCAGCTGCTTGCAGATCACTTGCAGCCATTCATGGACTTCGCGTACCCACACAACGATGGGATTTTTATGGATGACAATGCGCCATGTCACCGGGCCAGAACTGTTCGCGATTGGTTTGAAGAACATTCCGGACAATTCCAGTGCATGATCTGGCCACCTAGATCGGCCGATATGAATCCCATCGAGCATTTATGGGACATCATCGAAAGGTCCGTTCGTGCCCAAACTCCTGCACCATCCACACTTTCACAATTATGGACGTCTATACAGACAGCATGGCTCAATATTCCTGCAGAGGACTTCCAACGACTTGTGGACTCCATGGCACGTCGAGTTGTTGCACTTCATTGGGCAAAAGGAGGACCGACACGATATTAACAGTCATCCCATGACTTTTATCACTTCAGTGTATATACCTTTTCATATACGTTTATATTTATTAAAAAATGATGCTTCTTTTGGCCTTAATTTCGGGGATTTTTCAGGTAAGAATTTTATTTATAAATAGTTCCCATAGTTCTTTACAATAGGCAGTTTACAGAGAAGGATCCCCTTTTGGAGTCCTTGCCTGATGGTGATCTTTGAGACGGTCATTGTGCCGTATTTCTTTTTTTATTTTTTCCTTTGGCTGACGCGATGTTTTCTACTTTCGTTTTGTTTTACTTTCGTTATATATATATATAAGGTGGCCAAACTGACTGTGCTAACAGTGCTCTGTAGCGGGATCTATTTGCGAGAATAACGCCACATTTTGTAGGAAGATTAATCAAAATGTGGGGCAAAGAATTCCGCAAAAAATAGTTCCAAAATTCACCGCTAGAGAAACATTTGGAGCTGTGTAATAGAAAATAGAGTTTTAATAAATGAAAAAAGGAAATAAAATTACCTTTTATTTTGCACATTTGCTGATTTAGTTCGAGTGCAATATGGCAACACTTTAAAAAAAGCGAAACATTTACATAAACACCGATAAATTCACTTATTGGGTAACAAAGAACGCTGAACAAAAGAAGAAGTTCTTTATTCAAATTTCACGTTACATCCATGGGCACAGTGCCAGCTGCTTGCGCTTTAAAAGGCAATGTGTTACTTTTCAAAACAATCGGATTGAAAGTTTATTTACTATGTCTCCTTTAGTTGAGCGTACGTTACTGTTCAAATTCTTTTACCTCAACCAGTGCAACGCGTAAGCCGCTCTTCATGCTTTTAGGAAGCACAAAAAAATGCGTAAAGGTAACGGTCCTTTGTCAGTGAATGGGCTAAAAGCAGTAGTTGCAAAGTTTGAGGAAACAGGTTCTCTGAAGGCTCAATCAGAAAGGATTGAACCTGACAGGACTGGTAACCTGCTCTGTTACCGGAGAGAGATATCACCACATTTTGAACAGGTTTGTCATTCCGGCGCTTCAGCAAAGATAATGCTTCGGGGGAAATCATTTTCTTTCAAGATGGAGCCCCTCCACACGTTGCTTTAAGGGTGCAACAGCTGCTTCGACAGAAATTCACAACAGAAAAAGTCATTGGCCACTGCTTTCCAACTGCCTGGCCATATCGGTTCCCCTATCTTACTCCATGTGACTTCTGGCTATGGTGTTACGTTAAGTTCAAGGTCTATCAAGTTGTCCAAGACCTGGCTAAGTTGAAGGATAACATATCACGGACTGTACGAGAGATGACTGCAGACATGTAACTTTCTGCTGTTGTGAATACTGTGCACAGAATGCAATATGTGGTCCACAAACACGGCAGCCACATTGAACATGATTTGAATGTGCAAAATAAAAGACAATTTTATTTCTGTACTGATTTGCACTCTATTTTCTATTACACAGCGCAACATATTTCCTCAGCTTTGACTTTTGGAATTAAATTTTTTTGGTGGAATCTTTCGTCCCCCGTCTTATTTAATTTTCCTACAAAATGTGGCGTCATTCTCGCAAATTGATTGCGCTACAGAACACTATAAGCACTGTCAGTTTAATTATGGCCACCCTGTATGTCGTTTCATTAACAAATTCATACATAAAATATTCGTTTTCTGAGAATTCATAAACCGTTGTGTGCACAATATTAAATTTTTAAACGAGTAGTTTGGAATTGCCATTGCAGCATTGGTGAGCAGTAGACTCTCTCTTGCTCATCAGGTTGAAGTTGCGCACCATGTTTTCTTGTGAAATTATTGTTTTCGTATATCTTACAACTCAAACAGTGTAAGATATACGTAACAATGTAATAAATATACCATCAAAGTACCATAGTTTGGTAATTTTTCTCGTTATACTACAACAATCAACTTATTTAGTCTTCCCAAATCTTTCTTTCAAGGTATATTTGCTAATAAAAAAAAAGAAAACTGCATATCGATTTTTATAATACTTTTATTTTCTTAAGACTTCAATACAATTTAAAATTCGACAAATAAGCGTTATCAATAACAGAAGGGTTACTCGATTTAACATAAAGCTAAAATTGTTTGCATTCAGCAATTTGTCCTCATAACGTATCAATCGAGATAACCAAACGATGCGAAAGAGTTTTCCTTTCACTGTTGTCACGTAGAAAGCGGGTGATAGTTCTATTATCACGGTCATTAATTCCTGTTAGCACACAACGTGTCTGGCAGCGCTTAAATGGTCTGACATTTTCCACCAGCGCAGCATAATACTAATAGATGAAGGTACTACGTGATTTAATTCAGCAAAGACGTCACTTTTCACTTTGATTTTTACTGAGCTTATTAAAGCATCAAGCCAACAATTAGATTTATAAAAATAGTTATTCTTCTACCCTGATTTAAACGACGAGCTTGAAAATAGGATTAAATATTGCACTTTATAATGAAAGAAGTCTTTCTAGAGTTCTTACACTTAGTTAAAAGAGCATAAATAAATCTAATGGATATTTTTATAGCAGAAACTAAAACGTTAGTATTCATGGAAATATAGTATAGTATTATAATATGGTATGCTATATTTTATTACATGCAATATTATAGAATTCATTCTGTACACATATAACATGTACGTATACAAAACAGTAATGAGATTAGACTTTAGGATGGAAAATGTGCCCACTTGCAGTAAAAATTCGAGGTAAGATCTAAACTTTTAAGTGAAATTACAAATTTTGATCTAAATATATTAAATAACAGGAAGTATATTGACAAGAATAAAAAAATATTAAATATCAGCAATTGTAGAATTGGAAGAAATAAGTTATGTTGTTAATAAAACTTTTTGCTTATAATAATAAAAATCCCTTTCTTCTAATAAAATGGGAAAAAGCATATTTAAAAGAGATGGAAGTCAGATTTAGGTATTGATCTGTCTTAACCATTTTGAAAAGTGCCACGAGGCATGCTAGGTGGATAATCTCTTAAATTTCAGATTGAAAATTTATTAAATATGAATAGAAAGTTTATAAAATTAGCCCTTTTCCCTTTATAAAAAAGCTCCTTTTCAGGTAGGTTCTCTTAAGAGTTAAATGAATCTATCCACTGGGTCAAGGAATTTTTACAAATTCTAAACATAAATATCTCCAAACAAAGGCTATTAAAGGACTTGTGAAATGGACTATTCGATGCGTCCATTGAAGAATAATTACGCCACATTAAAACTTTTTCTAACAATTGAATATTTGACTCACCAATGGTCCTTTCCATTCATCTCTTTTGTCCATGTAGGTGAGGTCTATTTTCACCTGCATTCTTCTCCACAATGCATCCTTGTTAGGCATATTTGGATACCATTCCGACCAATGCTGGTTGCTGGTGATATAAATAATTTCAGAGTTGAATTCAGCATGACTGCCCTTTATTGGAACCTTCAATGAATACCTGTCAGGCAAGCGAAGTAGATCACCGTAAGTGTACCATGAGTAAAACTCATCAAATATGACAACTTTTTCCTTTTTATATCCATCCCACCACTGGCTGTGTAGCTTCCAATATATATCATTTATGTCATAGTTATAACGGATCTGACCTATTTTCCTTGTACCTGTTTGGCCAACAATTGCAACAACAGGTAGTGGCATGGTCTCTCGGCTCCTGTTTCGGTCCATGATACTTTTGTATAAAAGTATGGAACCGACATGACAATTTAAAATTTTCTTTGTAAATAGAAAACAAATTGTCATATTCATAACAGTCTCTTTATAATTTATCTAATGCACTTTCATCTTCTTTTTTTAAGTTTTTTGGAAAAAAAAACTCACTTACTTTAGATTCTGTTTTCGAGCCTTTCATCACCTCCCAATGTGCTATACTTGTCATCTTATTTAGTTGTGTCAATCTTTTTCTTTCTTTGAAAGTAACAAAACCTTGTATGTGGAATGTTCCTTCTTTTCCTTGTTCATACTGGAACCCGTAACATTCCTCATCTTGTAACCAAATGGGTGGGTGATCATCAAGGGTGGGATTGTTTAACCCTCTAGGCGTTTCCATTCTACGAGTGAAACTTCTGTAAAGTGAAGGAAGCGGGACTAGTTTTCTGTCGCGAAAGCGTTTCGGTTTTCCAAAAGAGATGTGTAGGAAGCGTTCACGGTGTTTCTTCCTTCCCCTCCTTTTCTTCATGGGAGGTCAACACGCCTAGGGTATCAGCAAATTAAACGCCCATTCATGCCAAATGTTATTGCTTTCGTTTATTTTGTACGGCTACAAACGTCAGATGGTTTCTAGGGATAGTGTATAGGTTGCTTTTTAACCCCGATTGAAGCACTTTCTAAACTGTTACACAGTGTAAATATAAACATATAGGTTTTCACTTAATTTTTGCTGGATATATTAAGTACAGAAACTTTCATCATACATTCGGTCTTATTATACATATATTTTCAAAATTAGCAATTAATGAAGGATTAAAATTGCATTCATATCCTTTTATTATTTTTCCAAATAAATTATTTTGTACCGAGCAATCAATAGTTGCAATATAGCAGCATTTGTCTAGAATTAGAACTAAACATGGATAGGTCAGTAAATCAGATACATGTAAATAACAATATATAACATAAATTATTTTTTAGAAGAACGGGCATCATATTCTATTATAATAAGAGATACAAATCAACAAATTGATTAGATATCTGAAAAAAAATGCATAATTCTAGAAATCTAATTAGCTACTAATGTATTTATGATTCGGGTTCTTAAATACCCCGTAGCAATTTTATCAAAACTCAATATTGCTTGTAATCATTGCTTTTTATTTAAAAAAAATTATGGTATCTCCGCTCTTGAAAAGTTTCAAAATAAGTAAATTTTAAAGTTCAAACATCGTGAAATATACCAAAGTAAATAAAGATTAAATGTCCTTATTAAAAATTTATTTTTCACATTATAGAATATTCTAATGATTTTAAAGTGTTTGCGAAATTTATAAAATTATCGATATGTTTTGCGATTTTTCCCTCATTTTTTCCCATTATTTTGTATACACATTCAATGATATTGCTACCTTCAAAAATAATAAAAGGCAGCTTGATCAAATAAACGATTCTTTTTAAATATTATACTGCAATATATTTTATTCCTCATTAATTTCGGTGCGTTTATAATGTATAGTATTCTTAAAAAAATACAATGGACATAAAATAATTTTCTAATTTTCGTCCATTCTGTAAAAGAAAACACTAATGACTTATTGCTGTATTTGCTAGTTTTATCAAGCAAGGTAATTCACAAAAGTTTCAGTTGTACTTTACATTACATCTTTGTATTTTACATCTTTTTATAAAATCTATCGTTGAAAAGTAATTGATGTCATAAATATGTGAAATTAAACTTGTAAAACATATTTTCACTTATGTAACTTTGCAACATTCCCTTTTCTTTCTCTTATTAAAGACCGCTAGTAGTGGAGATAACAATCATTGAAATTTTTTTAAATAATTATTCATGTCGATGGATTCAATAAAGGAATAAGCATCTTATTTTGGTAGGAATCCCCAACAGTTCCACAAATTAATTAAGAAAATTTAATGTTTTAGAACCGTATTTGAAATTTGCTTACAAGAAAAGGTTACTTTTGCGGATTATCTCCATAGACATGATAAAATTATCAATCTATATAAGTAAAAGAATTTAATGAAGAGATAGTGGTAATGCTATTTCAGTGAAGTTGTGATGTATAAATTTTACAAATATTTGCCAGCATAGTTTGAAATTTCTCGAAAACTGGCATAAGATGTAACCGATTCCTTATTTATATGCAATAACCGGTTTTAGCAATTACTTTCAATTATGAAAGAAATATGCCTGTTGTAACAATGAGTTGAAATATTTTGCACAACTGTGTAGGATGTCGGATTTAATATAGGAAATCGCATTACACATTATAAAATTTATATAATTAGATAACAACCGTATTGATAAGAGAAGTAGCAATACTTTTTAGATATTTTCGGAGCGGTGCCTATTATTGCCTTATTTCTATCTCTTCACAATAAGGATAAATACATATAAATTTCAACAGAAAATCCAACATAAGTAATAGAGCGAAAATGTTTAAAAAGGAAATACGTCACCAGTCAACAAGAACAACAAATGAAATTACTAAAATGCACAAATTCAATAATCTTAATAACGTTGTGGAAATATGTATATAGAAACCAGAAAAAAAAATGCCGAACAAAAGATTTAAAGGTATAACCTAATGACCGCAGTATAGACTCATAGAGAAATCATTAAACGAAATCCACCTCAAGTATAAATGCCCGACTCTTTCTATTGTCAATTTATTATACATATAACAGAAAGAACTGGATTTTTTTTTACAAATTACTTAACAGAATAATTTAAAAACATAAATCAGATTAATTAAAATTTTATGAACTATAGTTATGTCTTATTATAATATTCATTTAACTATTTTAAGCCTCATACTTCATGATGTTCCTTACAGTAAATTATTAACTTCACGTATTATAGAACTGGTTTACGTAAAGTTTTATCGCCTAAGATTTTATGCAAAGTCATTCGCATGTTGCAGAAGTTCAGTATTCATGTTTCTCAGCACTCAGAGAAAGAAGAATATAAACAAGTAATATAAAAAACAATTTTCTTAATTAATTCGTTCTTAGGTCAGCAAAGGAATTTTTTTTTATTTTAGTTACTTTTTATTAAATGATTATAATAATGGCAATTTTCCTGTCTACATATGGTGTTGGACTATTATATTTTGTTTGTTGCTGTTTATTCGCTTCCCTTTTTCCCCCTTTCTAATTTATGAAGTTGATGACGGTCTCACAACCACAAATGACAATCTTCAACTGGCGGGTTCGAACTCGCAGCCGAAAAGATACGAATCCGGCGCCCAACCAACCAGACTATCCGGGCCTGGTGTTTCCTTGAGATTAAAATTCTATTTTAGTTACTTTTTATTAAATTATTACAATTGTTGTTGTTATTTTCGTGTTCCGCTTTACAACGGAAGGAAAGGTGCGATAACTTTTGAGAGTATGGACCGATGAGCACCCGAGTCCAGAAGTTCTAACACACGTCAAAAACACTTTTTATGGGACGGACTGCATTCATTCATCCATAGATCGTAATTTAGATCTAGAACAGAGAACAATCACCTCTACTCCAGTACGCACAGTAATATCACTCTCGACATGGACGACTTGTGACCACGACAAATGAATGTTACATTTGTAACGTTCACCACACACACACACACATACGGAAAGTCTTCGGTTGGCGGGTTCGAATTTGCAGCTCAAGGGATGCGAAACTAACGCCTACCAACCAGGTTATCCCGACCTGATAATTACAATTACTATAAATAATCGATTAAAAATTTCTACTAGCATTGAATTTTCAACTCCAATTGATTATTCAAAACCCATTGTGACTTCTCAAAATGTGATTTTACTACACTAGTAGGATAATGCAATACATATTAGAAATTTTTAATGTATTTATTCTCAATTATTTTAATTCGAAAGTACTTCAAAATGAGTCGAAAAAACCCGATTAATTTACAATGTTTTTTTTTTTTCACTGCATCAAACATTACGAAGATAAACAGAATCGCTTAAAATAATCTGTTGAAAACATGTTAAGCCTAATCTCATTGTCGTGGGGAAAAACCTAACTGAATTCGTTACTTATTTAACGATGGTGAAATAAAGTCGAATTTTTGTTGAGAAAGTTAGTTTTTAATTAATTAATAAAAAATTAATGACTTAATATTTGAAAAAAAAAACTGTATTAACGTCAAATGCCATCCACTACAAGTTTTAAAAAAGCTACTTGGACTTGATTGGATGAATAAAAAGTATTTTATTAACGATGGGAAATTTGAACAAGATATATATAGGAGAGTGTGAGCTAACAGCGAGAATTTAAATAAATAAAATGCTGAAAGAAAGCAAATCGTACACATCCACAACGCTTGATACTTAATTTTAATAGTTTATCAAAAAGATCTCCAATACATAAAGGAAAAAAATGAAATTTATTGAGTAATTGATGCATCTTAGGACAAAATTAAACACTGGGCATAAGAAATATGCATGGAGACTAAATGACTAATTTTTAAAATAACATTACTTTTAATTAAATAACTAACTTTTAAAATAACGTTAGAAAGCAGGATAAGAACTGAAAAAGTATAACTATTTTATATTGATGATAACGTACATTAACAAATTCAGTTTTTTAGAAACGTTAAAATATTTGGAAAATTTGCTAAAACAAGTAATTATTTATATAATTGACTTAAAAATAAACATTTTTTTCTCAAATTTCAGTTTAATGTAGCATATTGGATATGCTTAATCCCTTTTTTTTAAACACTTTAAGTCCTTGAATCTTTTTTAATCCTGTTTTTAAGCTATTCTGAATTCAATAGCTGGGATTAAAAAGGCAGAGCATTCACTAGAAATCATTTCAGTCAAAGAATTTGTGAAATTTTTAATTTCTTTCTTTCTCGTAAGTAAACATATTACAATTTTCTTAAATTCATTGTAAATAAGTTAGATGTAATCTTGTGTCAAATATTAAATGAAACTAGTTGATGGGAAATCTGTATGTAAAAATCGTGTATGCGTATACATGATATTCCAAAACAGAAGCACCATGATATAATATACGTGTCACACAAATTTATCAAAATGGGGATTTGTATTATTTTTTTTAAATATATTGTGCCAAAATATTGATTATCCATGAATCAGTCTTTCCGTGAGTGTTTGAGCAATTATTTCAAAATACAAAGAAAAAAAAAGATAAATGAAGTTTGGTACGTTGCTTTGACATCTTTACTGCAAAAATATCGAATTTTCACTCCAATATAAAAGATTCAAAATTCATAATTGTTTCTATTCAAATATACTAAAAAATACGGATAGCGCTACACTGTATAAGCATATGAGAAAATATAAATATTAATACTACCATTGATCTTTATCATGATTGTAAATCCTTAGATTACTTTTAATAATAATAATAATAAAAATAAATTTTTGATAAAAATTGCTTTCAAGTTTGGGTCCGACAACTTTTAATATCGTTCCGCACCAAAGTGTGCAGTTTATGAAGTTTTCTTCCATAAGAAACACCTGCCAAAATTTGAGTAAAGTAATGTAAATTCATTTATTTGATCTTAGTAAGTAACAGGTTATGATTTCAAGCCATAGTTATGAACTCTAAAACTTTTCCATATTCATAAATAGTTTATAGTTCACGCAACATTGAAGCCTTTATTTGCATTATTTTCCATTAGTAGGTTCTTAAAATCATGTCATTAAAAGTCGTGTTGCATTTGGCACAAGATTTTTTAAAAGCTATGTTATTTGTCCATTCAGATTTTAGCCGCTAATGAAAAAGTCTCTGTAGCATAACAAAGAAAAAATTGCTTAAAAACTGTAAAATAAAAGCAGAATATTTGGGGTTTTTAAAAATTTTATATATCTACCGTTTTATCTAAGAAAATTATCTTCTTTGATAAACTATTAAAATTTTTTGTTAAGATAGTTTACGGAGTCAAAACTTAAAATGTTATCAGTTAAAAAATTTTCTAACATTTCATTTAATTTATTTTGCTATTTCTTTTATCTACATCAAGGTATAAATACTAATAACCAATTATTAAAAGTTAAATATTAATTGTTACTAATATTAATAAATATCTAAACATTAATAACTAAACTTCTCAGATATAAATAATTTTTTTAATGTTTTTATTGTTTCTTTTATGAATTTGAAAGAAATTATTTCATTCCGTTCATTATACAACTTTAAAAAGTAGTTGCACTATAAAAAATCGAACCCATAATTTCATGCTATTACACAATATAAATCGAAAAGAGAAACAATATAACAGTATACTTTATTATATTCTTCAAAATTTAGGCTACTTTTAAACACAAAATTCCATCGCATCTGTTTACTTTGAGCGAAGAAAAATAATTGGAGGTAGAGATTCGAGTAAAAAAAAATTTGCATTTTTAAAAATAGTTTAATTGTAAATGCGAAATATATTTAATTTATTAATTATATATTGATAGCAATTTTTCAAATATATTCCTTCTGAGTTTCTAATGCTTCAGTGCGATGTTTAATCACAAGAGAGCATAAAACCGCATTCTGAATAAAAATTCAATGAAACTTTAAAACAAAATTTCGTTCAAATAAGCTTTATCCAAGAAATACTATTGAAACTAAATACAAATTAAATCTAAGTACACACAGACGCTTATGGAACACACACGTTGAGAAAAAATTTTGTTCCTGTTTTATTCAACGAGATCTTTTTCCTCTCTTACTCCGTGACCATTCACAACGCCCTTTGCCCCGAAGGATCCTTCGAGCCCCCAATTCCTTTGACATTCTTAAATGGTCGTAAAACATCCATTGTGTTGACTCCCCTCAGATCCATCAAGATGTCCAAACTTGTTGGGGATAAGAAAGACGTTAAAATGCGTCGGCAACGCTTGGAGAACAGACAACCCCCTACGTTATTTTCCGTGCACAGCGAAAGAGCGTCGGCTCTCAGCCTACGTTAAAATACGTGCAACGCACTTGCCGTGACGTCTTGCGGCTACGTAGAAATACGTGTATAGCCCTTAGAGGGTTAATGTAAAGCATTAACGTTTAGCCCGCGCCATTTTCACGCCGACGGTCAGTATTACCCGGAGGCGTGGTCCTTTCCTTCACTTCCCTTAAGTAGTCAGCACCTGAAAAGAAAAGGTGTTGTTCCATCTGTTCTAATTAAAAAGAAAGAAAGAAGACAAGAAAAAGGCTTACTGTCTGTTTACTGTAAATTCTCCAATGTCGAATTCAATGTTGTCTACATCTTTCATTTTTAAAATCATGTCACTGGAATCTACATAAATTTTTCTGATTTCTGTTGCTCTTATACCTGGATAGGGAGACATAATACCAAACGGAGAATAAAACTCATTATCATTTATTGTTTAATGCTCAAAGGTAACACCGGAACTTACAGGTTTTTTTAAATGGTTCACATTGACCTGTAAGTCTTGAGGGTTATTTCAAATTTAGTCGTAAATGTTTTAGCAAATTCAATTTGCTTTGCATAACATTGAGTTGGAGTCTTTAACTCTTCTGATCCATATGTAGAAAATAGTCCGTAACCCATTGTTGTGTCATTAGAGAAAGGTGTGTTCAGAATCGGAGCTGATCGGATACAAGAGAGCAATTAGCCAAAC
>JAOUZG010023979.1:0-22211 GCA_026289955.1 Argiope argentata | reverse complement strand
ACTGCAGCTTCGGAGAGAGTCCCTTTCGTCGAATCGGGTTCCAGAACCATACCTTGTCACCTTCCTTGAATTCATGTCCGGTGGCTTTCGTGTCGTACCTGGTCTTCATCTTTTCCGTCGCTATGTTGATCCGATCTCGGGCAAACCTGTGTACGTCCTCTAAACGGGCCTGGAGGTCTTGAACATAATCCACAGGCGAAGAAGGCGTATCCGGTGGACACCCGAACAGAAGATCACAGGGCAGTCGGAGTTCCCGTCCAAAGAGCATCTTGGATGGTGTGAAGCCAGTCGTTTCGTGAACCGCGCTTCGATAAGCAAGCAGGAACAAGGGTAGTTTTTGATCCCAATCTTGTTGGTTCTTCGAAACGAAAAGAGAGAGGTTATTCAGAATAGTACGATTGAACCTCTCTACCATGCCGTCTGATTGGGGATGAAGAGGTGTTGTCTGAGTTTTGTCGATTCGGAGGAGTTTGCAGAGTCCTTGACATACAGCAGAAGTAAAATTCCTCCCTTGATCAGAGTGAAGCTGAAGAGGTGTTCCAAATCTGGAAATCCAGTTCTGAAGTAAGACTTCTGCTACAGTAGTCGCCTCTTGATCAGGAATTGGATAAGCCTCTGGCCACTTCGTGAAATAATCCATAACAACTAAGATGTTTCTATTTCCATTGTCCGTCCGAGGAAGAGGTCCCAAGATGTCAAAAGCGATTCTCTCAAATGGTGCACCTACATTATACCGCTGTAACTTACCACGACTGCGTGTTTTTGGTCCTTTACGGGCGTTACAGTCATCACATGTTCTGCACCATTCTTGAACATCATCTTTCAAGTTGTTCCAATAGAAACGCTCCCGGACTTTATGAATTGTCTTCATGACTCCGAAATGGCCACCTGCAGGACTGCTGTGTAACTCCATCAGAACTTGGTTTATCCTTGATCGGGGAAGTACAAGTTGCCACTTAAATGACTTCCCATCTTCGGACTCCCATTTTCTATACAATATGCCGTTTCTAATTTCGAGTGAATTCCAGAGAGCCCAATAACGTTTAGTCCCAGTACTGAGGCTTGAAATGTCCTGCCATTCAGGTCTTGAATTGTTTGATTGCATGAATTCTATTATCGGTTTAATGTCAGGATCATTTATTTGTTCTTTGCGAACCTCTTCATCGCTCCAGGGATCAGAGTGAGGTGGGACGGCTCCTGCGATTTGGCGCACAGTTGGTGTAACAAGCCCATATTTCTTTTCAGCAGAGGAGCAATAGCGACAACCCTCGGAGCAGGGCTTTCTTGATAAGGCATCTGCATTTCCACGCAACGACCCTTTTCGATGTTTAATTTCAAAGTCGTATTCTTGAAGTTTCTGTATCCATCTGGCTATCTGACCCTCCGGATTCTTGAAATTTAAAAGCCAAGTCAGAGATGCATGGTCCGTTCGGAGCAGAAATGTTCTTCCATAAAGGTAACTATGAAAATTCTCCACGGCCTTCACTATAGCGAGCAATTCTTTCCTGGTGACACAATAATTTCGTTCTGGTTTCGAAAGGCACTTGCTCCAATATGCGATGACACGTTCGTGGCCGTCGATTTCCTGAGACAATACTGCTCCAACGCTCTCATTACTTGCATCTGTATCCAGGATGAATTGTTTTTCAGGATCAGGATAGGACAGGATGGGAGCCGATGTCAAGGCTTCTTTCAAGTCGTTAAATGACTTTTCACATTCATCCGACCACAAGAATTTTTGTTTGTTTTCAGTTAGCCTGTGTAGTGGTCTAGCGATTAAAGAAAACCCATTAACAAATCTCCTGTAATATGTACAGAGGCCCAAGAAGCTTCTAAGTTCATGCACATTTTCAGGGCGGCGCCAGTCTCTAACTGCTGACACTTTTTCCGGGTCTGTTTGGACACCCGCTGCAGAAATTATGTGTCCAAGGTAGCTTACCTCATGACGAAACAAACGACATTTAGATGGATTCAACTTCAAGTTGGCATCTTTTAATTTATCTAGAACCTTTCTCAAATTACAAAGATGCTCTTCAAAATTCCGTCCGACAATGATGATGTCATCAAGATAAACGAGGCAAGCTTCTGGAGTAAGTCCTTTTAAAACTGTCTCCATTAGGCGTTCAAAAGTTGCTGGTGCATTACAGAGGCCAAAAGGCATGACCTTAAATTGCCACAGTCCATGTCCTCCAGTTGTGAACGCTGTTTTCTCACGATCGTCAGGATGGATCTCCACTTGCCAGTATCCACTCTTCAGATCGAGAGTGGAGAACCACTCGTTCCCGGAGAGTGTATCTAGTGTATCATCGATTCGGGGAAGAGGGTACGAATCCTTCTTCGTGATGTCATTCAGTCGCCGGTAGTCTACACAGAATCTTGTAGAACCATCTTTCTTTCGGACCAAAACGATGGGAGAGGCCCAAGGACTAGACGAAGGTTCGATGACGTCCTTTTCTTGCATGTCATTTAACAAATTTTTCACCTCTTCCACTTTGGCAAATGGCAATCTTCTGGCGTTCTGTCGTATAGCAGGATGATTTCCAGTATTGATTCGGTGTTGCGTTAACTTTGTTCTGCCAACATCATCAGATGTTTGGGAGAACAAGTCTTTAAATTCATCAATAACTCTTCCTGCAGCAACTCTTTGCTCTTCCTCCAATTCAGTGTCTGTAAGTAATTCCAGGCTCAAAAAGTCGGAAGACTCCTTTGATGTCAAGTGGGAATTCTTCTCGATACAGGTAACTGGAGAGCATTTAGCTAGAACTTCACCCTTCTTAATTAATTTTGATTTATTACTAACATTGATAACCCTGACGGGTACATTCTTTTTCGAAAGATCTACAAGACTGGAGGCCACCATCGTTCCACTTGGAAGACTCCCGTCGCTGGAAAATTCAACAACACCATACCGGAAATTCTCCGTTTTGCCAGTAGATCCCTCTAAAATTATTTCTCTTCTAGCTGGGATGACAAAGTCTGTAGAAGCAACAATCTGATGGCATGTATTTACTCCTCCAGAACCTAAATGGAAAAGAGTCACGTCTTCCGATGTGGAGTGCAGGGAGTTATTTTTAAAGTCAATCACAAAATCATATTTCTTCAGAAAGTCGAGTCCAAGTATAAAATCATCTGTAATTTCCGCTACATAAACAGCATGGTCATAAGTAGTATTTCCAAATCTTATCACAATATTCATTTTTCCAATAATCGGGATTTTGTCACCAGTGACCGTTTGGAGGGTGACGCAGGGCTGTGTCCAGAGAATTTTCCTTCCGAGTTGTTCTGCAACATCTCTTCGCATGATGGTTACGTTGGCTCCTGTGTCAACGATCATTCGGCAGGGAGCTCCGTTGATGAAGGCTTCGACGAATAAACCATTTTCACCGCCACCTCTGGAAGATATCTGTAAAACTCCAAAATGGGGCTTTTCTTCATCTGGCAACCTCCGCCCCGCGAGACCGCCAAATTCTAGTTTTCCTGGTTGTTTTCAGAAGAGTCTTTAGCCCGTTTATTTAAGCGGGCTGAACAATTCCTTTGAACATGGCCCTCGTCGCCGCATTTCCAACATTTCACAGTTCTCTGGCCATGTTTATTGGGCCTTTCATCTCCTTTTCGGATAACCTGGCAAATTGTTTTTACCACTTCAGTTAGATTTTGCATCGAAGAGTCTGATGCATCTTGAACCGTAGCACCTCTTACTGAGTGGCGAACCCTCCGTGAAGCTTGCTGAGCCGCTTCAAATTTCATTGAGTAAACCAAGGCTGATTTCAAGTCCTTCAATTCAGCCATTCGCAGTGACTTTTGTATCCCTGGATCCCTCACACCATCTATGAAATACTGCAGGGCCAGTGTTTCCCGTACCTCGGCAGGACAGTCGGAGAAGGCAAGATGGGAGAGCCTCTCAACATCTGCTGCAAGCTCTTGCAGGCTTTCATTCGATCGTTGTTGTCGGGTCTTTAACTGAAGACGGCTATAGTCCTTGAGGCACTTTTCTCCGAAGCGCAACTCCAGAGCATTTGAAAGAGCATCAAAGTTCAGATGTTGATCTTCGGGAACAGTTCTCAAAATATCAGCAGCTTCAGCCCGTAGTGATGCAGCCAGTTGACGAGCCTTCGTGACTGGATCCCAACCATTGGCTTCTGCGACGATGGAGAATTGAGTCCTGTAAACTTGCCAAGATGTTTTTCCGTCGTAGGTGGATACTTTTATGTTTGAGTTAGGAATAACAGGCATAGGCTGAGCTATGCCAGATTCTCGAACATTCAGGGATTGGTTTTCAGTTTTTATCTGTGCACCTTCCATTCTCTTCAATTTTTCCTCGACCTTCCTTTCCATTTCTTGTTCAAATGTTTTAAACTTTTCGTCCACTTTTTCAAATTTCTCTTCAAAACTCTCCTGAATGCTACGAATCTTTGCATCGTTCTCTTGAACCTTTTCCGCCAAAGCATCCACTTTGTTGTTGATTACTTCGATAATATTAGCTTGGCCTTGTTCTATCTTCTTCTCCATATTCTCTTGGCCTTGTTCTATCCCTCGTTCTATCTTCTCCATCTTTTCTTGCCCTTGTTCTATCTTCTGCTCTATCTTCTTCTCCATCTTCTCTTGACCTTCTTTCATTTCTTTAATGAAAGCAAAAAGCTGTTCGAACTTTGCTTTATCTGCTTCCTCCATCGCTCTAGTCTTCACCATTCAACCCCACTCCTGACACCAGTTGTTACGTTTTTAGCGTAGCGGGTTCGGATTGAATGGACTTTGTATGAGGACAGCACAAACAAATTTATTTACAGCTATTTACAGGATAATTAATAAAGTAAAAATTTCAGATAAATACAATTCAGCATTCAACAGTCAATTACAGCGTAAATTCAAGTCTTACGTACGATAAAAACAGACTGCAAAACAGCTATCGTAGAGCACAGATACAGTAAATCGCAGCGAGCTCAATAACACTGCGTTAACAGCAAACGCAAACACAGCTCACAAATCCTTTAGTCCAGCGAGACGCTTTTTTTTACAAAACAAACTCTCCACTAACTCGATCAAATCACTATAGCAACTAACTAACTCGCTAGTGGTTGGATTATTGGGGCTCCTAGCCCCGGCAGGGGCTTATCCCCAGTCATGATGAAATGCTTCCACGTTGCTTTCAGCTACATACGTGACCGTCTGCGAAGTGGACTGGAAAAGTTCTGCAGGCCCTTAAGTAGTAGTTGTTGAGGAGTAGGGGTGGGTGAGTTGGCGAGAGTCAGGACAGATTTTGATTGGCTATTTAGGGGTGGTGGGTGTGGAGTTATGCACCATGTGAGAACTTAAGACTTAGAGCTGATTTAAATCATCAAAAATAAGAGTTTAAGTATGGAAAAAAGAAAAAGTTAAAAATAACAAAAGTTAAATTACAATATTGGAAATGAGGTGAGATTAGAGTAAAATATTTCTAGGTCTTCTGACTTTAATGTTTGGGGTATATCTGGGGATATTAAGGATGGCTTCATTATTGATTTTTTCCAAGTCTTCAAAAAATTTAGTTGCAAGTTTTTTAAGAAATTTTTTAAGTGGAGGATAGTCTAGTGCAAGGTACATGTTTTTACTTGGCATGTACCAATGCATTTTGCAGATATTTCTTAGAAATCTGGTTTGGAGTCTTTCGACATGAATTAGATTGGATTTAGGCGCATAACCCCACACAGGGCAAGCATATGTAATTACTGGACGCAAATAGGCAGTGTAAATAAGTATTTTATTTTTCCTGGTCATTTTGGAGTCTCGAGAGATTAAGGGATATAATTTACGAGTTAGGTCTCGAAACTTGTTGGTTAGATAATTAAAGTGGGGCTTCCAAGTTAATTTACTGTCTAAAATGACTCCTAAATATTTACATTCCTTAGACCACGGGATGTTTTGATTTTTAATTTGAAGAGGGCGGAATTTCTTAGCTTTATATCTACTAAAATAAATAGCTTCAGTTTTTGACGCATTAATTACAATTTTCCACTTGGAGAACCAGTCCTCAAGAGATTTAATATGTCTATTAAGAGCTATTGTAATATAATTTGGATTGTTGTTGCGCGCTAGTATTGCAGTATCATCTGCGTACATGCATAATATGGTATTAAATTGTTTCGGGATGTCATTTATGAAAATAGAAAAAAGAACTGGCCCCAGCTTGGATCCTTGAGGAACACCAGCTAAAATCGGTTTTATAACTGAGAAAACATTGTTCAGTTTAATCCTGAAGGATCTGTTGCTGAGGTAAGATATTAAAATTTTGATTAGGTGCGGAGGTATATTGTAGTTTATTAATTTGTAAATAAGGCCTTCAAGCCAAACTCTGTCAAAAGCTTTCTGTATATCGAGAAAAACTGCTGCTGAGTATTGTTTATTTGAAAAGCCTTCTTCTATGAATTCAGTTACCCTGAGCAGTTGGTGGGTGGTAGAGAGGGCATGGCGGAAACCAAACTGTTCTGGGATAAGAATATTATTATTATTAAGATGTTCATTTAATCTGGCTAAAATAATGTGTTCGGCGACTTTACTAATTGTGGGGAGAAGCGAAATGGGGCGATAGCTAGTCGGATCAGTTGGGTCCTTACCGGGTTTAATTATTGGAATTACTGCAGCAGTTTTCCAGGAGCTTGGGAAATATCCTAACTTGAGCATATTGTTAATAATAATGACTAAAAAGTAGATGTAGTTATTAGGTAAATTTTTGATCATCTGGTTGCTGATATTATCAATTCCAGATGCTTTTTTGATATTTAAAGTTTTAATATAGTCATTAAGTTCATTAAAATTTGTGGGTGAGAAGTCATTAAAATTGGGGGGGAGGGAGTCTTGAAAGCTTTTGATTGTATTATTTACAAGGTGCTCTGTTGTGAGATCATGGGTGTCATTAGGTTTAAATTGGTTCTCAAGGCTTTCCGCCAAGCAGTTTGCTTTATCATTATCATTAATTGCAATACTAGATTGGCCATTTAAGGGCGGAATCTTGTGTTGTTTATTTTTGTGCGATTTAACTAATTTCCAAATGGACCCGTCTTCTGCGTTGGTATTTACGATTTTGTTGACGAATTCATTGTTATCAAGTTGAGTGCCTAATTTAGTTATTTCCTTATTTAATCTATTCATGAGTCTCTTGAAAACTGGGTCCCTAGTATTCTGAAAAATCTTCCTGGCAATATTCCTATCTCTGATGAGGACTCTAATTTTGGGGTCTAAATGTTTTTGGCTGGTCATACTGGGAGCTGATGCATCCATTTTGGCTTTGAGCATTTGGTTTTCTAGGAGCTTGACGGCAGCTTCTAATTCGCTAGTAGAGGAGATTTCTGGGTTAAGCGGGGTATCTGATTGGCTGAGAAGGTAGTTGAAATTTTTCCAGTTAGTCTTATAAATAGAGGAGTTTATTGGGAGCGAGTATTTAAAGTAAAAATTTAGAAGGATGGGGTTGTGATCTGAGTTAAGCTCAGGGATAGATTTAATGTCGTAGGGGTAATGAAAGTTATTAACTATTGTAAGATCAAGGGTATTAGCGGAGTGGGAACCAAATCTAGTGGGGGAGTTAGGTGCTAGAATTTCAAGACCGGCCTGTTGGGCGAAGTGGTATAAGGAGTTGCCTCTTGGACTTTTACATTTACAACCCCAACTAACGTGGTGACCGTTGAAGTCTCCACAAAAAATTTGAATAGGGCCTAATTGCATTAAATTTTCGAGATCAAAGACAAAATTGGAAGTATCACTAGTTGGGGGGATATAAGCAGAAGTTAAGAGAAAGGGTTCCATATTTTTAATATTAATTTTAACCACGCTAGCTTCTACATGTTGTAGGACGGGCGGGGGGACCTCACTATGAGGTATGCCGTTTTTAATTAAAATAGCGGTTCCACCTCCATTTTTATTAAAGCGGTAGCTGTAATACGAAAAGTAATTAGCCAGGAAGATTTTCCTTTGTGGTCTAAGGTGGGTTTCTTGCAATAAAATTATATCGGGATTATACTTATTTACAAAATTACGAAAATCAAACATTTTATTTTTAATGCCATTTGCGTTCCAGTAAATAATACGGAGGCTTTGGCGATTGAAAATTACGTTTTATCGAAGAGTTCCTGATCAGAAAATGCATTGAGGAATATTTTCATTTTGTCTAATCGATTGGTTGCGTGTTTTAATTTACCTAATTCTGCTATAAGATTGGGAAATTCCCTGACGAGCTCATTGAAAGCCCGCATAGCGTCAACTACGCTTGCGATGTCAGTTTGGTTTATCGGATCTACCTGGCTGTAAACATGGCCTTCATGTGGCGCCATTTTCTGGGTTCGGCTCTTACTAAAATGGCTCGCGTAAGACATGTTTTCCTGAACAACTGATTGATTTTTTCGGAAGTAGTTATTCCTATTTTGCGTGGCCGATGGTAACTTGGGAAATTTACTGCACCCTCTATAAGAGGCGATGTGACCATATTCCCCGCAATTTATACATCTTGGGTTGGGAATAATTTCCTTCTGGCTACATGCATTGGTCTCGTGGTTTGCTCCGCATTTAAGGCAGCGAGGTTTGTATCCACAATTGTTTGCTGTGTGGTGGAAATTATTGCACTTAAAGCATTGTGTTACCATGGGACGTCCTTTGAAGTGTTCGATTGAAACAGAGAGATAGCAAAGATATTTGATGTTGAATATTTCCTCGGCTGCTTTATTTTTTGGTAATTCTACTAGGTAGAAAGGTAAAGGCTCCTTAGTACGGAATTTTGTCATTTGGGAGAGTTTATTTACTGGAATGTTTTTATCCATTAAGCAATTTTTAAGTTCATCAAGGTTGAAACGGTGGGGAAGGCCCTTAATTACCACTTTAAGTGGTCGCTTGTCTTTCGGTGTGATAACGTAATATTCATATTCTTTTTCGTTACAAAGTTCTTGGATTTTACGATGTTGATCTATAGATTGGGGGAAAATTTTAATGTAGTTATTACTAAATTTGTTGGTGGTTTCGCCACAGGTTTGATTAATTTCCTTAAGTATTTCATTTAAGTTATCAACCATTTGCAACATAATAGGAGGTATTTTAGTCTCTGGAGTTTTATCAGTATCTACACTGGGTTCTTCAATTGTTAACCCGGCAAAACGATTTTGAATTGGGGTGTAGTTTGCAACTGGTTTGTTTGAGTTTTTATTTGCGATTTTCCTCTTAGAGGGGGAAGGAAGTTGAAAATTATTGCTCGCCTGAGGGGGGGACTTTTTAGTTCTACAATTTGGGTCCTGACAATCGCCAAGTGAAATCAACTCACCCCTGGCTGCGTCTGCCTCCCGAGAGTTGTCCTTCCAGGATGTATCAAGTTGTGCTGTGAGTTCATGGTCCATCCCAAATACATGTCTGGCATCCAGGTAACCTTTTTTGTGGAATTCACATTGGAAGGTAAGGGACTTGATGCATTCTTGAAGATGAATGACTCTGGCGCAGTGCTGGCAGGATTGGTTGACATCTTGGCTCATGGGGACGTTAGATTCATCCATCATCATGTTTTCATTATTGTGCCCAGCACATAATTTCTTATTCGACTCCATCATTGACCCTTCCGGAACTAATCCTAATAAGGACGAGTCGGATCTAGGAGGTTCATCTACTGCTAATTGCGACAGGGTAGTGATTGAAGAAACAGAGCTGGAACGCACACGACCTTCCAGTTCAAAGCCCAATCACCGAAAATAATTGAACCAGCGAAAAATTTGAGAATTCTAAATGTGATGCTAAATGAAATACAAATAAACACACAATTTGACTAACTAACTCGCTCCGGCTATTCGTCCTTATATAGCCGAGAAGCGCGTGCACCTGAATCTCGTGGAAATTCTCAAAACAACGCGAACAATCTAGCGGCTACTAGATTATTCCTTTCGCCAAACCAATCAAGCTGGCGCGAGGCTCCTCGCCAAACGTGGCCAACTTTGGCGAGTTTTCGTGCCGCTCGCCCGCTTGTAACAATATTTAACTTGAAATTTGTTAAATTTGGTGTAAAGATCTTATAAAAAATTCAATAATCTAACTCAAGATATTTTTCAGTTATCTTTGACAAAAAGAGACGGACATTTTTTTTCAAAAATGTGTTTCTGAAACTCAGGAAGGTCTAAAACGTCATGATTCTTCAAAATCTAGAGTGTGAATTTTTTGATGGTTGACTTTTTTTTAAAAAACTGACAAACTTTGTTTTAGAAAAGGAATTATAGTCCTTGCAAATCTAAGTGGATATATATATATATACAATAAAATCAATCGTCAAGCTACATAGCATGTGATTCGCAAGCTCAAAAGTTTTAATAATAAATAATAATGTGGATTAGTATATTTGGTACTTTTTCATTAGCCACACACAAGCAAAAAAATCACTGTAAGAAATTGGTGAAATTCTACATTATTTGGCGATTTTTCACTTGAATCCAGATAACGGAAAAGTAACGTACATTTTTATAATTTTATGAAATACTTCTTTGGCATTTTTTGGTTGGCTTTAAAACCGAATTATAGTAACTTTGATTTAAACCTATTTAAGCGTACCTCTTCATTTTGCCAAATCGCCAACCAAGATGGTTGACCAGATAAACATTATTGTAAAAGGGTTTTTGTTAGTCATTTTGATTTTTTTTTGGCAATTTGGAAAGATTGGCATTCTTGATGAAGAGAAAGGGCATCCCGTATTAAGTTCCAATTACTCTAGAATTTAACTTACCAAATACTATTTAAACATATAAAGTCGGTACTTACGTATTATACCGTTACCTTTATCGCCAAATTTGGAATCGACTCCAATGAGTTGCTAAATTGCCAATTATGGCAATCCTGCACCGATGTAATACGCTGATCTTTATCGCCAATGAGTTACTAAACCATTGGTGATCATTGGCGAAGGCGGTATAATACATAAGTACCATAAAATCTTTTACAATCATTACCAACGGCATATACACTAAATTTATAATCCATTTATTAGAGCTTTAATTCAAATCATGTTCTTCTTTAAAATCCTTGTCGGAGTCGTTGCCTAGACCAAAAGTAAGAAGACAAAAAGAAAACAACCATGCAAAAAATGGGAATTAAGACAAACAGAGTCACCATCACATGACCTTTCCAAAGTCCGTGAGTAATAATTATAGAGCATGTTGCATCCCCATTCATAATTTCATCTGAATTATCCCCACAGTTATTGTGAGTATCGCAACGTAAATACTTGTTGATACAATATTTGTTTCTACAAGGATAGGTTGAGTTGCCACATGTGCTTTTTGTCACAGCAGTGAATACTATCTTCATAGAACTGTATGAATCATATATCGGCTTAGACATTGCAATTTTGACGACACTCTCTGGGAACATGATGGTATTCGATTCCACAGTAGCTCTCGGGCGGAATGACTGGCAAAAACGTACTGTAGAGGAATTGCTCGTAATTTCTAAGAATTCCCGACAGTACAATGGCAAAATCAAATCTTCTATACTGATGACAATTACATGATTTTCCGGAGCCTTCAGAGATAAAGAACACACTTTTTGGGTTTTGTATAAATATTCTCTTGCAAAATTTAGTTTTCCAGAAGAATTGGCATTTGAGGCGTCGCCTAGATGTAAAATATTCGTTCCTTGTTCACATAAAGAATATTCAATATATGAATGGATCTCGCCAATCCATAGAATAGAAATAAATAGCTTCAAAATGAGATGCATATCGCTGCTGCATTACTACAGATACTAAATCAGAAGTCTATCGTGAAACGAAAAACAATCTGCTTTTATCACATAACCTTTTTTTTAAATTTTATACTCAATCTATTGCTTTAAGTGCAAGCTGTGGTAAGATAAAACAACCCTTTTTTACATTTTTGAAGTATCTGATACAATGACAGATTCTAGCTTTTATGAGATTAAATATTATAATAGATTTTACAAAATATAAAACAAAATAATTGTAATACGAGTTAGCTCTGTTGAAACAAGATCGATGAAATCCCTTGAAAATTTTTATAGTCTATATGGAAAAATCCATGATTTAAAATATAATCAGATTTGATGAAGTCTTATTTTAAATAAAAATTATTAAAAATTATGTTTTAAACGATACTTGGTGCGACAGGAGAGATCATCACCCCATTTTCGCCAAGGATATTTGGCGCCAAATATAGCAACCTGATGTTTTCGCTGGAGGATATTTTCCTCCGGGAGATAAGACGCAAGAGTTGGGTGAGTTGGCGACTTTGAAAAGTACGCCAAGAGGATGATGTTCTCTACGGATCGACCTGATAATTTTCAGATAGCCATGCTCAAATGTCTTTAATTATAAATTAATTTCAAGCCGAGTTGCCGAGCAAAGCGAATGACAAAACAGTTGTAACGGCATGTTAATTATGCTGCCACTAGATGGCTTTACTAGTCAACTAATATTTTATGATCTAGCAATTTTAATAATATTAATATAATAATTAGAAAATTGTAAATTCCTTATAATATTTACTGAAATAATAATTATTAATTTTTACAGCAAATATTCTTTCATAAGATGTTTTTTGTATTTTCTTTTTAAATATATTTTCTGTTAACGTAAGGTTATAATATCTTAACTGTTCGATTACTTAACTGCTTGTAAAAAAAATGTTTTGCGCTCAGATTAAAATCTGGCGCCGCTTGCGAAGTTGTTAAAATTTGGAGTCTGCAGTTGTCAAATAAATCCTATAAAAATTATGGAAATGTTATGTTCTTGAAATTGTGTTATTAATAAATATTTACATAACACGAAGCGCATAACAATTGGTGACCCTACTTTTACGATGACAACGGATAGCGGATATATAGCAAGCGAGAGAATTACTGTCATGGATGCCGAAGTAAACAAAGTAAGCATCAAGATTCCACCATTTTGGCCAGAAAAACGGGATATTTGGTTTTATCAAGTGGAAGCGCAGTTTCAAATTCATAAAATTTCCTCAGAGGAAACGAAATTCACCTATTTGATTTCCCAGATGGAGCCGAAATATATTGAACATATATGCGATATTATCAAGGACACTAAGCCTAATAAATATGCCTTGGCAAAAGAAAGACTTTTAAATATGTTCAAGGAAAGCGAAAACAAGAGAATTCAGCGCATTGTTAAAGGACTAGACCTTGGCGATAACAAGCCAAGTCAGCTCTTGCAAAAGATGAAAAATTTAGGAACAGACGATTTTTCTGAAAAAGTTTTAAAATCTTTATGGCTTGATAAAATGCCTGAATATATTCGTAACATTCTTCTCATTAGTGAAGAGAATTTAAACAAACTGGCTACAATGGCTGACAAAATTTACGAGATGAAATCTGAAAATGAAGATCATGCTGTTTCGCCAAATTTTAATTATACTGGCGCTTTATTGGAAAGAATAGCTGCATTAGAACAAAAAATTGATTCAATGCAACTAAATGATCGTTCCAGATACAAGTTTAGAAATCACCGGAATACATCCCGAAGTCGCAGCCGTTCAGCCAAGCGATTTAACCAGAAAGGAAAATATTGCTTTTACCATTTTAAATTTGGCGATCGTAGTAGGCCTGAGAAATGTTACTCGCCATGCGCTTGGAGCGATAAGACGGAAAACTCAAGGATGCAACAGGATTAGCGGCTACCGCTGTTGCTGATATAAATGAAAGCCGCAAGTTTCGTCTATTCGTAAAGGACAAAAACACAGGACTGCGGTTCCTAGTGGATTCAGGAGCTGATGTTAGCCTCATTCCTGCAACTCATCAAAATAAAACAGCTGATGATTTTAAATTATATGCAGCGAATGGTACGGAAATTCCTACTTACGGAATTAAAATTTTAAACCTGAATTTAGGCCTTAGAAGAGAATTTAAATTTCCTTTTATATTAGCTAAAGTTGATAAAGCAATAATAGGAGCTGATTTTTTGAATAAATTTAAACTTTTAATAGATATTCATAATAAACAACTTATTGATGCAATAACTAATCTGTCTGTTCGACACCACGTAACTACAGTATCTGATGATGATATTATTAGCAGTTTGGATAAAACTTCTAAATATTTTACTTTATTACAACAATACCCAAATTTGACTAAGCCTAATTTTACAGTATCTAAATGTGAGCATGATGTTGAGCATTTTATTACAACAAAAGGACAACCTACTTATTCCAAAGCTAGGCAACTGGATTCCAAGCGATTGCAGATAGCAAAACAGGAATTCCAGTACATGTTAGAAAATGATATTATTCGACCGTCTAAATCGCAGTGGTCAAGCCCTCTTCACATGGTTCCCAAGAAAGATGGTTCCTTCCGACCATGTGGGGATTATCGACGTTTGAATGCTCAAACCATACCAGATCGTTATCCTATTCCTCGATTAGAAGATTTTAACCACATTTTAAAGAATACTAAAATTTTTTCTAAAATTGATTTGCATAAAGCATATTTCCAAATTCCTATTCATGAAGCGAACAAGCAAAAAACTGCTATAATAACACCTTTCGGCTTGTACGAATTTAATGTAATGAGTTTTGGTTTACGTAATGCTCCTTCCACTTTTCAAAGATTTATCAATGAAGTATTTAGAGGACTAAATTTTGTGTTCCCATACTTGGACGATGTTTTAATTGCTTCAACTACAGAAGAGGAACATGTAAAACATTAAAAATTAGTTTTTGACAGATTGCAAAAATATGGATTGAGACTTAATATTTCTAAATCTGTTTTTGGAGTTAAAGAACTGGAATTTTTAGGTTTTCTAATAACAAGTGAAGGATCAAAACCTCTTCCTGAAAAAGTTCAAGCAATTCTCAATATTAAACTGCCTGAAACTGTTCATCAGCTACGAACTTTCCTTGGAATGGTGAATTTCTACCGTCGTTTTCTGAAGAACGCCGCTAGTACTCAAGCCATTTTACACGAATATCTAAAAGGAGCAAGGAAAAAAGATAATCGAAAAATAACTTGGAATAACGAAGCCATTGAACAGTTTGAAAAATGCAAAAAAGAGCTAGCAAATGTTGCTTGTCTGTCTTACCCAAATCCAGAATTGCCTCTGTCGTTGTGCACAGATGCTTCAAATGCAGCAGTGGGTGCAGTATTACAACAACTAGAAAACGGTAAATGGAAACCAATTGGATTCTTTTCCAAGAAACTTAACCACGCACAGCAAAATTACAGTACCTATGATCGAGAACTTCTCGGAATTTATCTATCCATTAAGTATTTCAGACATATGTTAGAAGGAAGAAAATTTACAGTTCATACTGACCACAAACCATTGATCTATGCATTTTTGCAAAAGTCTGATAAAGCATCTCCACGCCAAATGAGACAACTTCAATATATTTCAGAATTCACAACTGAAATCAAATACATTACAGGAGAAAGTAACGTGGTGGCGGATACTTTATCAAGAATTGAGGAAATTGCTTTAATAGATTATGAACTAATTGCTAAAGAACAAGAGCAAGATAATGAATTTCGGACATGTCAGAAACTTACAAGTTTGTCATTCAAAAAGCATCCCCTTCCATCTGGAAATTATTTATGGTGTGATACTTCAACTCAGCATATTAGACCTTACATACCTAAAAATTTTCGCATGAGAATATTTCATCAATTTCATGGATTGTCTCATCCAGGAATTAAATCAACAGTTAAACTTATTTCATCAAAATTTATATGGCCAAATATTAAGAAAGATGTCCAGCAATGGGCAAAGTCATGTATTCCATGCCAAAAATCTAAAGTAACTCGCCATACAAAATCAGTATTGGGAGAATTTCAAAAACCGTCCGGAAGATTTCGAGAAATACATATTGATATTGTAGGTCCACTACCACCATCAAAGGGTAACACCTACTGTCTAACATGTATTGATAGATACACAAATTGGATGGAAGCTATTCCACTGGAAAACATCTTTGCTGAAACCGTATCAAGAGCTTTTTACAGTAATTGGATAGCAAGATTTGGAGTTCCTTCTAAACTAATCACTGATCGTGGAACCCAATTTAGCTCCGAAATTTTTCAAACCCTCTCAAAAATCTGTGGCATTAAGCTTTCACATACTACAGCCTATCACCCACAGTGTAACGGAAAGGTGGAAAGATTACATAGATCAATAAAAGCTGCTTTAAGAGCCCATAATAATGTATCTTGGAGTGAAACCCTACCAACAGTGCTCTTAGGTTTACGAACTGCAATCCACCACGATACTAACTTTACAATAGCAGAAATGGTGTATGGAGAAAATATCAAACTTCCTGGAGAATTCTTTGAATCAAATATACAATATATATCACCAGGAACTTTCATAAATGATTTAAAAAATGCTATGGAATTGATGAGACCTAAAGAAACTCAACAGAAAAATTATTCCAAAATATTTGTACATAAAGATTTAGAGTCAACCTCCCACGTTTTCCTTCGCATTGACAGGTTACGAAAGCCACTCGAACCCCAATATGAAGGTCCCTATTTTGTTATCAACCGTACGCCAAAATATTTTACTCTGAAGATAAAGAATAAAGAAATTAATGTAACAATAGACAGATTAAAGCCAGCATATCTACTATCCCAAGAAAATCCGGAACAGGAACAGCTTGAATCTCCAACTTGTAAGAAGGTTATACCTGCACCACAACCAAAGAAACTGTGTCTCAGCCTGTTCTTAAATCAGCTTTAAGACAATCTCGAACTGGCAGAAGTATTAAGACACCATTGAGATTTAAAATTTGACTTCTTACTATATACTATTGCCTAAATAATTACATCCTACCTTCTAACGTAACTTTGTTACCGGCAAGGGAGTATATGATGTGAAATGAATCTTAATTTAAAAAAAAATAATGTACGAGTAGTTAATAATTATAAATATCATTTTGTAAATAGTTTTAATTAAAATCGACAACAGTGATATATTTTGAAACTGTTGTTTTTGGATATTGTTTTAAAAGTATACTAGAGTTTGAATGAAGATAAGTGATGTATTTTGATATTATTTATAATATTAATTTAAGGTAATGTATAAAACAGAATATTGAAACTGTATTATATTGAATTGTGTGATAATAATTTGTTTATGTAGTTATTATTCTGAAATATTTAATATATTTTAAGAATTATTACATGCATTATGTAAAATACAGGTTATATTTGTGTCTTCTTAGGTTTCATACAGAAAGTTGAATTTAATTGTTAGAATATGCCATTTCATGCATTTTTTTAATGTATCGTAACATTGTTACTGGCAAGGGAGTGATGTAACGGCATGTTAATTATGCTGCCACTAGATGGCTTTACTAGTCAACTAATATTTTATGATCTAGCAATTTTAATAATATTAATATAATAATTAGAAAATTGTAAATTCCTTATAATATTTACTGAAATAATAATTATTAATTTTTACAGCAAATATTTTTTCATAAGATGTTTTTTGTATTTTCTTTTTAAATATATTTTCTGTTAACGTAAGGTTATAATATCTTAACTGTTCGATTACTTAACTGCTTGTAAAAAAAAATGTTTTGCGCTCAGATTAAAATCTGGCGTCGCTTGCGAAGTTGTTAAAATTTGGAGTCTGCAGTTGTCAAATAAATCCTATAAAAATTATGGAAATGTTATGTTCTTGAAATTGTGTTATTAATAAATATTTACATAACACGAAGCGCATAACACAGTCAACAGAATTTTACACTGGCAATTATTCGCCAAATTTTATTTTTATTTTGAAATTCTACATTATTTGGCTATTTTTCAATTGTACCTGGCTAACAGGAAAGTACATTTTAATTATGCTCTTCGAAATGTGTCAAAGGTTTACTTGAGAACTACTAAAAACTGCATTAGGTTTTATAAATTATCAAAGCCATCAGCGTAAGACGAAAGATGAACTATTTTAGTTGTTTGAAGTGATTATAATTTATATAATTCCAGAAAATTTTCACAAAGGGTATAATTTTCTTCAGTATAAGATCTTAGTGATATACTGCCGGATTTATGATATAAAATCATGTTGAACCACGGAATCCATTTTCCTTCAGGTCGTATAATGGAAAGCTTTGAGCAAGATAATGGCTAGGATTATATAATACATGAACAAAAAAGTAAATTTTGAATAGAACATAAAATAATTTGAAACACTTTTATGAAGTAGCTTCAGAAAGGAATGACACAATTACAAAAATATTCATCCAATTATAGTTGAAAAAAGTATTGGGTGACATATATCCAATTGGTCATTTAAATGATCGAAAGAGTTGTTTTTGCATTTACTTAAACCTACAATAGAGCATTTATCAAACCTATTTGAATATTTCTTTAGGCTTATTTTTAATATACTTATACAAAAGGATAAAATGAATGGAAAGGTGTTGTATAAGTTTAATTTTGAAAGCAATTAAGAGATCTGTAAGGTACATAAAACATTTGTAGGGTACATAAAACGAATAATTAGAAAATATGCGCAGTTGCTCGAATCATCCGATGGTCTTAATGACCTCCGTCATTTGAATTTCGGAATTTTTGCTGAATTTTTGATTGTACGATATTGGTAGATCTAAAGAAAACTTTTGGTCTGTTGATAGTCAACAACGGCAATTACGATAAATTAATCCTTTTATTAGAGTAGATTATTCAGTACATAAAACTATACTGCATAATATTTTAATAGACTTATTTTTTTTCTTACAAAACGCCAGAAACTGAGTTCAGTTCTTTTTTCTGTGTGTTGTGGCTAATAACTTGCTGTGGAACAAGCCTCCGCTGATACTATTAGCAGATTTAAAGCCTAAGAAATACGTCTCTCTGTTTTACAAGTAGCGCCATCTAGGGCCAAGAGTACGACTTAGCTTCACACACGTCACAACCCATTTTTGGGGGCGGGCTTCATTCAAACAAATTCATTCATCCATCTCAGATCGTAATTTAGATCTGGAACAGAGAACAATCCCCTCTGCCCCAGTACCCCCAGTGATATTACTCTCGACATGAGAGACCTTGCGACCACGAACAGATTTAATGAGTGCCAGGCGCCATACACTCGGGGAATCTTTTGGCCAGTGAGTTTCGAACCCGTAACCTAAGGAGTTCGTGTCCACTCTCTAATTTAAGGTACGGCCGGAGTTGAGTTTTATTTTTAACTATTGTTAATGACTATTTATAACTTGCGAGAATATTATCCATTAAACTTTCTCGCAGACATTCTAAAAGAAAGTCTGCTAAAAAGTCTACTTTCGTTTTTTTAATGAATATATATTTTGTACAAAAAGAAAACTATACTTGTAGTCCCAAAATTCCATACAAAATTAGTATATTTAAATCGTTGTAGTTTCTATATTGCGTTTATATGTTTATGGAAGTACAAACATTATCTTGTTAGCTTTAGATTAAAATTAGCTAATTATCTATACTGTAGAATTAAAATATATGTAACGAATTTTATTTATTTAGTTTTTTTTTTTATTATCGTGTTAGCTTGTATTCGAACAGCCAGACTTACTCTAATATGGAATTTGAACCCAATATAATATAAATCAACAGATTTAATATAAAGACCATATACCGAATTTCAACTGTCTAGATCAAGGCATTTTTAGGTTACCTTGTCATTATATGGTTTTTCGAAATCAGAATGGAATAAAACGTGGAGATTCACCAAAGTCTTGGGTTTTAATTTTTTTGGCAATTACAATTCTTTTTCCATAAGAATATGAAAAAGTAAAATATATCATTATTAACATAAACATAAATAAGATAACAAATCTAATTAACCAACAATTTTCAAACAATACCATCTCAGCAAGCAAAGTAAAATAAAGACAACCTGCTTTTTATTTCTTCTTTAAATTTTTCGAACATCCTCATTAAATTATTCAAGCATCCAGAAGTATAATTCATACATGTCCGTTAATGACATCTACATAAGACGTTTTATTACGATCTCATTATCTTCCTTTTATATCGGAATTCTGTCGTAGTAAAAGATAAGATGTTAGAATGATACTTCACTGGAACATAGCATTACCCTTTCTTCTCTATCTCTATGTTATCTTTTTCATCTATTTTCTGTCTTTATTTATTCTCCTAATAAATGCACATCTCTTCCATAGAAAATTATGGGTAGCTTGACTGACGAGATATTTCTTTTGAAACAGAAGACTTCTTCGTCTTACTTATTGGTTTGGTATTTCTCTAGTTTCTTTCTACATAGATATGCAGTATGTAATGTAATATATTTTTAGAAGTATGTGCTCTAAATATATGAATCTACAAATTTTTTCTATATTCCAAATATTCATATGGCATACGGTTGAGAATATTTGTGTGCTTTATTTTTAACAATGCTTAGCGAAAGAGCCCTTCATATTTGTTAGTAAACTTAAATTTTGCTTATTATCTCGCTTGATGTATACGTAAATATATTTTAATGAATTGAAATTTTAGAATTTAAAACTGAAATTAAAAATGTATGAATTTTGGAAATCAATACCAGGACCTATAGGAAAAGTATTAAAAACCATTACGAACATATAGAAAAATGCAGATAGTAAACTTTTGCAGGCCTAATTTGATATAAAGAGAACTAAATTACCTAAAATGGTCTCCCGAAAATTTTCTCGCATGTTCTCTAGTAACGATGTTATCTAGAGAATGCTTTGCATGGCACTGACATATATTAACGAAATTTTAACATTTGGCCTGAATTAACATTTTATTGAAACAATCGTGTTATCATATTTAGAAATAAATCCCTCTCAATCGGTTAAAAGTACCAGAAAATCAAATATTTCAGATTTAATTATTTTTTAATACTTTAAATAGAGTTTTAGCAGGTTGTAATGAGAGTAAATGCCTATAAACAGTAGTTTATTCGGTAAAATGCTAGATTATCTGCATTTTTCATGTGAAGGTGAAGAATGCGAGCTCAATTCTGGCAAAAATCAATAATAATTTGATAAATTATGCATATAAATCAAACACACATATACACATCAAAATATCTATGATTTGTATATGTGTATAGATTTTACATACATAAAAAATACACATGTACACACATATATATACATTTTTTCACTCATATACAAATCAAAAATTCTACAATGGCTTCAAAAACAAACTGGTGTTCCATCTTAATTAACTCCGTTAAAAGGAAAACATTAGAACGTTTACCGTCCTTATTTGTAAAATTTTATGGCGCCAAATTAGCTTTATTGATATAAGACTTTGCTGAATCATTCTCAAACGACGATTAAATGGCAGTAAAAAAGACGCCCAAAAATAACTACTTCTCACAATGTACATTCAGCATTTCGGTGAAAATTAACGTTTTCCATCACATTGTAAATTGTAGTTTTTAAAATTTGGCTGACTTGGTGGCATTAAAGAACTAAATGCCTTCATTTAATATAAAATAAAAAATAAACTCTTTTTAATTTTTAAAGGATATGTAAAGAAAATGAATACGTAGAAACAATATTTAAAAATGTGTGTTACCAATATTTGTAACATAATATACTAAAAAAGTATAGTATTTCATATTAAAATATGAAATACAAAATTTTATAAGATTTATTAATATTCCAATTATGTGCTCAAAACTATAGATAAATTAATAATTGCAACTAAAATGCTGCAGCATAAATAGGAATTCTTTTGTTTTTCAACCAGCCATAAATAGCCTAAAGATGCAACCCATCTTTTATTTCACATTATGTACCCATGTGATCTACGTGTAATCAAAAGATTGTTAAGAAAATTCGAGAATGCAACCATCTTAGCATTTCATGCATAAATGAGCTAGGCGATCTTGAAGTAAATACAACTGAAACCAATTACCTGGAAGTAATCACCTAAAAACCACCAAATGAAACAGGTGATTGAATCATCTTGGCGAATCCTTGGCATATTTAGCTTAAAGAAACTTGCCAATTTTGGTGTAATTTGAAAACTACTACAAAAATCATTTATCTTGATACAATCTGAAAAACAGGAACCATTAAAAAGCCTCAAATGCTTTTAAAAGAGCAATCATTTTAAGCATAAGTTAATTTTATGAGATATTTTAATATTTAAAATGCAAACAAATTGTTAAATCATTATTGCTTCCAATAAAGCAAAACAATATTGTTGTAATTCATGATATTAGTTAATTTTTCATAATATATTTTAAACATTGTTAAATCATTAAGTAAATATGAAAATTTGTA
>JAOUZG010023962.1:0-11574 GCA_026289955.1 Argiope argentata | reverse complement strand
TTTGCTCATTTTATCATTATCTCTTGTTCATTTTATCATGAAATTTTAATCATTTTATCATTATCTCTTGTTACATCTAGTATTTATTAATTATAATTCTTTAGTGCATGTAAATCTATTTATAACTTTCGTTCTCAGTGCTCCGCAGAGTTCATATACAATTTTCTCAGATATATCGGAGCGCATAATAATTTCGTTCGATTGAAAGCAGTGAACATCTTTTATCCGAGATAAATTCCGACGTTCTGAGACGACCCACTGAACCTCGGAGGTCCAGTTTTAAAGGGCAAAGTTTCTGCCGCACGGGTTCCCTAATTAGTCATCGATTTATTCACCGGAAACGCACGGGCGACTCATTCGAACGGCGGATTATTGATAGATTCCCACTGGACAGGGCCGACACTTATCGCACTTCCGACCCCTTTACCAGAAGAATTAAATCGGTTTGCAGATGCCGAAGAGAGGCAATGCCGAGGTCGAAAAGCTCGTTCTTTTAGTGAAATAAATATGAGGATTCTTGTTACGGCACAGGTGTAAATGTTTCGGATTATTTTATATTCTGTATTTTGTCTTTTAAGAGTGATTGTAAAGGATTCGAATTATATTGTAAGTAGCAATTTCTTCCGTTCAATAAACCATTTTGCGATAATTTTAAATTTTTTGAGTAAATATCCATCCCACCCTGCTAGCTTAGCTGCAACTGGTTTTGTATTTTTAATTTATTTTTTATGAAATACAGAGAAAGTATGGTAAATGCCACAATATTCGAACAAATGAACAATGTTCGAAGTTTCGATGAATGTCCGCTTTTTATATCTCTATTAATTAAAAAAATAACTTTTTGTTTTATGTACATGTGTCTGTCCGTGAACATGATATTTCAAACAGGCTTTGAACTAGAGGGATGTAATTTGGTATATGAACTTGCCATATGTAACAACAACAGCAACTTTTCTCTTTATTTTCATGTGCTTGTAAACAAATTATATGTAAATAGGGTGACTTAAATAAAAGAAGTTCGAAATGTTCCGGCTTCCTGGCATAGGGGTAGCGATCTGGGTGTCCCGGTTCGAGTCTCGGTGTGCACATCGTTGTTCTATCTGTAAGATGTGTGAATTCCCCCCCCCCTATTCCTGTAAAAATGGGCTATGTAATTGAATCTGATGTGTGAGCAACCAAAATCGAACTCTTGTTCCATAGCTGGCGCTACTACAAAACAAGAGACGCTGATTAGGCTTAAATCGGTGAATACCTCAGAGAGCTTGTCCATGGCAAGTGCCATTAGTAACAACAGTTCAGAATGTCATTTTATAATTGAAATTATACTTAAATATCAAGCACTGGTTTCAATTGTTCGGTAATTTGGCATCTAAATTACGTATTCGCGCGATTAGATTCAGGACAAATACTATATTCACAGAGAAAATTTATATTTCGTTATTCTTACTAGTAAATGCCATGAAAGGTATTCAAGTCCTTGCCTAAGATATTCCATTTTATAAGGAAAGACATTTATTAAACCTTATGAAAGGGTGGTTTAGGAAAAGGGCAACTCGCGCGTATATTTTTTGTGCTGGTTTTATATAAAGAATCACTTTTGCACGAAACTGATTCGCTTAGAATGTTATTAATGTTTATTTCAATTAAATCTCAGATGTGTATCATGCTCATAATTTTTACCTCAAAATATTTTAATCACATTGTGACAGATATTAAAGCCGTATTATTTAATGGTAACTTTTTAAATGTATATCTGAACATTCTTATTGGAGTTAAATACAGCAAGGTCATACTGCCATTGAAATCGCTATCTACTTTCTAATTGCAAGTTTTTCTCATCGATCGCTTTTCCTTTTCTGATTCTTTATGCAACTTACGCATACAATAAATAGAATCTTTCTGCTATAGTTTCGAAAAATGGAAGATGGTCCTGTTATTAAATATTTGATAAGACAATGAAAAAGTTTTAAATTTCACCGCAGTACTGAAAACTGTTACTCAAATGCTTGCCAAAAATATTGATTGAAAGTTTTGATTTCATTTGAAGATTGATTTCATTGAAAGTTTGAATTTCATTTGTAGATTATGCACTCTCCGAACTTATATATTTAACAAAAATATCACTCTTAATTACAAAATATTAAAAAAAAACGAATTAAATCCAAAAAATTATTTTATTACGACTTTTAACCATCATATTTTATTTATTAATTTCCTATGCGCTATAATCTTTACTTTTTAACAAAATAATATAATTTAAAAAAATACAAACATTTGGAAATAGAAAAAAAAATTATCCTTCAAACTTTTCGAAATGAAATACGAATGAGCAATTCATTATCTCATATTTAAAATCTTTGAACATTTAGTCCAGTTACATTTTAAGGAGAAATAAAGATAGCGAAAGTTAACCAGTTTTATTCGTGCTTAACGTTATTTAAACATTTTCCTTCGATGGCTCTACTAATTAGGATCAAATCTCATGAGCCGTCTTTGCTAGTTAACATGTCTTTTCGTTCTAGTTTTCCAACATTTGCGTTTATAGCAGCGGAGAGTTAAAATTGTTCCTAATGTAGCAAAATGTTTGTTCCAAACGATATTGTGCACTTTATATAGAAGGAGAATTTGCTCAACTAAAATGGCTACAATTTTATCTAAAATTATATGTTTTAATTTAATTTTTAGGGGTTGGATTTCCAGCAATGTTTTAATGGTATAATGTAGTATAATGTACTTCTAATTACTTGCTATTTCATCGTTATATAAAAATGTTTATTGATAAAGACGTGTTTTGTTAATGTAATATCCAGATATTGTGTTCGACTAAATATTGATAATAGAACTATGAGAAAATGCTTTAAATAGAATTCATAAATCAGAGAAATACAATAGTATAGTTTTTGAACTTATTAAATTGTTAAAAGATTTGAAAATATTTATTATTTTTTTTCGCATGCTTTAATTATTTTATATTTCCTGTCAAGTATATAGAAGGAGAATTCAAACTCTTAAAGATTTGGTTACCTAAAATGGCAAAAATTTTATCTAAAATTATATATTTTAATTTAATTTTCAGGGATTGGATTTTCAGTATTGTTTTAATAGTATAATGTACTTCTAATGCGTTAATTTAGACCTTAAAAGAAGCGTAATTCCAACATATTTATAAACAGTGATAACCATAATATTGCTGATAAATGTATTGTAAATTTTTTATAAAATATGTGAGTAATTATCAATAATAATGAAATTAATTAATGCTGAATAAACTGATACTTTATGCTATCATTTTAATTTATGAATTAAAAATAAAATATTCTAATGGTAAAAATTTAAAATTTAATTATTTTTGTTTGGTTTTTTTATTTTTGCCGAAACAATAAATTTAAAAGAGGATAATCTTAATCTATCTTAAATATTTCAAATTCTTTCATCAATTACTTTCATTGTTAGAAATTTTCCCCTTTAGTATTTATTTTTCCGGAGGTGAATATTTCATTACTTCTGTAAAATGGTAATAATTCTTATAGGAATGCTGAAGAAGTTAGTTTCCCTGCATCAAAACAATTCGAGCCAGGTAACAGCATTGCAAGCGGAATTTTAGACTTCGATTGATTAACTTTTGCATCAATCGTTAGCTTTTGCAATCAATTTTTTCACCTTAGATAATTCGCTGACATATCTAAAGGAAATCCGGTTTATCAAAAAGTTTTTCCTATTGCCCTCTAAAATTCTCTAAAATTTTGAAAATTTTATAACAATGCGTTTTTGAAAAATCTGCATATGCCTTTAATGATGTTTTTTTTGTATTTCCTAAAGTAAAATTTAATTATTAACGGCTGGCATTATTTTCACCAAAAAATGAATATATTTTAAGGTCCCATGACATGAATTTCAGCCATTTCGAACAACATTTTTAAAAATATATATATTACGTAATTTCAAATAAGGAAAAAAAATCGAAGATGAATGTTGTTTCTCAAACAATCAATACGTATTATGTCCAAAATAAAAATGTCAGCCTGAAATATAAATAAACGATAAACGTAAATTCGGAAATAAAATAAATGCTATAAAAATATAAATGCAGCAGCCATCCGCCGTATAAATCACGGAGCCTTATACATATATTTGTTTGAATATCCTATCATTTATGGCGCTACTTGTTTTTGGGTTTTGATACAGGCTAGTATTTTGATGAGTAGTTACCAAATTTGGTAAAATTATAGCTTGATGGGTGAGAATGTATATCCCCTAAATCTGGGAGACTTCGAGGAAATTTGAAATATTATTTGAGTTCATTAAAATTATGCTAAATGTTTGGGTTTTTCTATGTTAACTTCTGAAATTTTTATTGCACAAAAGATAATTTTATAACTTTCAAATATTTTAAATTAGTTTTTAATGATATTAATTCATTAACTGTGCAAATTTCTCCAGAATTCCAATTGGTTTTTTGGCAATTTTCAATTTGCAGGGCGCAAGTGAAAAATTGTGAAGTAAATTTGGCGGAATTTTACATTATTTTGACGATTTTTCGTTTTCAAATCGTGGTAAGAAATTCGGCGGAATTCTACATTATTTGGCGACTTCTGGCTTTAAAATTGCTGTACGAATTTTGGAAGAATTCTACATTATTTGGTGATTTTTCACTGCCACCCCGTATAACTGAAGTATACCGTTGTTGTTTTTAATATATCGTGTAGTCAAATTTCTAACAATATGTTACAATGTTAACCTGGAATTCAAACTGCTTTCTTTGTTTCGTCCTATGCTTAATCTCGTAATTTTCTTCCATGTATGAAATGTAAAGAAAATGCTTCTATTTTATATTAGCAATAAAATAAAAACATGAAATTACTATTGCAGAAAAAAGAGGAGAGATGTAAATTTTTAATAGAATTGATATGTTAGGGATTTGGTCTCAGGTAGAAAGTTCCATGTTACTAATGGACAGATGATATATAGGACTGTTAAAATAGCACTGTTTTAAGACAATTTGGTAGGATCATTGACATGATGACGATGACTTTAGGGAAATTAAACAAAATCGACGCCAGCGGCAAATCAGCTGGTTGACAAAGGCGATTAGTTAATTAATAAAATCCTATTTCCTTCCTGTCATTAATCAAGTACTTTGAAGAAGCTCTGATATGAAAAAACGAAGGAGTGCAAAGCTATCATAAAATGATCAAAAGGAAATAAAAAAACTTCAATTGAAACTTAATAAATTATGTGAGGATATATAAATAAAAATAAGATCCACTCCATAGTAAATCCTATTCTTAAATCTCAAGGTCTCTTCAAGACTTGCACAAAAGTTGATAACAGAATGCCATTTGTCAAAATCAGCCTAAATTATAACTTTAAAAATGCAGTTCTTACGAAGGAAATCAATACCTTAAGACTCAGGTGGATCTACATATTTCTGACTCCCCAGTGATTATTTATATGCTTATACATACCATACATAACATAACGCCATCCTGTGGCCCCGGTGTCTATAACGCTAAGTTATCTAACCAGTTGGATGAGCACTAGATGGGAGAAAGAGAAGGGGGAAAAAGGAAAAAGAGGGAGAGAAGTGATAACCCATTCAGGGATTTCCAGAGAGAATGCCATCGGTGTCAAATCTAACACGAACCTGTTCATTTTTTTTCTGAAGTTATAACCGGATAGAGGGGACAAGAATACTAAAACAAATGGTGATTAGGGCTTGAACTTACAGGGGAATCAGATTACAAACTGAAACACGGGGGGGGGAATTGACAAATTTAATTGTGAACATATGTAGGACAAATAAACAATCACTATAGAGTCAGAAATACGTAGCGTCCATCCGGGTCCTGGGGTCTTGATTTCCATCATGAAATCTGCACTTTTGAGGGACTTTTTAAGTTATAATATTGGTTGATTTTCATAAGGGGAATTCTTGTTTCAACTATTGTAGGTCTTGAAGAGGTCTCGGTATTTATGAAGATGGTTTACTATGGAGTGGATTTTGCCTCGTGAAAGGGTATTTGATGCAACTCTCCTGTAAAATTCTTCTTCGAGACTTCTTTCTGGCTTTCTCATGTGCCATGAGAGAGTGAGTGGGCATTCTGTGCCATAGTGAATTGGAGATCCCATTTCCCCACAGCTACAGTAAGGATAGTTGGCTAGATGTAATATTTATAGGCATGTCGGTATTACATGCCATACAGATGGTCACAATGTAATTTATCATTTTTTTTCTTTTTCAGTTAGTAATTTAATTTCCCTGTAAGTTCAACACCTAGTCATTATTTCTTCAAGTATTCTTGTCCTCTCCATCCAGTTATTACTTCCCCGAAAATTGAATAAATTCGTGCAGGATTTGACACCGATGGCATTCTCTCTGGAGTTCCCTGAATAGTTTATCGTCTGTTTATTTTTTTCGACAATTTTTCTTTTTCTTCCTTTCATCTTGTGCTCATCTAACTGATTTGACAACTTTGTGTTATAGGCACAAGGGATGTGGATGGCGTTACGCTACGTTATAAATAAAAATAGGTTTATCTTGAACGCAAGAAAACGCTTTAAATTAGAAAAAGAACTTTTGTATCAGAAAACTGAAAATTCAATGAAGATGGTTGAAAAGGAAAACGCGATTCAAACCTATGTGTAAAATTGAACCCAAACCACTGAAATGTTCAGAACTACTACATTAACCACAAAGCTTTGTAAAAGTAAATAATCCGGCATTCATTGTTCTAGAACAGAACACTACTCCTAGGCCTAACTCTTCCATCGTGAAAAGCAAATACAGTTCTATTCTAGCCCTAACCCTAACAAACATTGTCAGCTCGCTACATCTAATTAGGCATCGATTCCCTTTCATGTCGATCGTTCACCGCATTAACCTAACAAATGAACGGCACCAAATCAATCGGCCCTCTTTTTTTCCCGCGGACCACCCCTACACCCCCTTTCCTATTGTTCCACCGCTGCAAGTATTCAGTGGAATACAATGGGGCGTTCACTCCGATCTCATTTTATCAGAACGTTCTTTCTTTTTTTTCTTTCTATCATGCCGAAGAATTTTCAGGTAGAAGGGATAGAGAGGGTTTTGTGGTGGAGAGGGGAAATTTTGACTTAATGGAAAGAGGGTGAATTTTATTTTTTTAATTTAATTTTTTTTCTTTTTTGATATCGTCATTGTCAAACCGAGTGATTTCTAGATATATGTGAGGATTGTGGAGCGTGGTGTAAGGTATTAATTGAATGAATGAACTGGGGGGATGACATTTAAATCGTTTTGTCATGTGCTTGGAAGATCGGCATAGTTTTTTAAGGGCTCAAAATTTTTAAAATATATCCTGTCTTGAGATTTTTGGAAAGTTTTTAAACTGTTTGGAATTTTCAAATAATTTTTAAAATTTGAATATTAGATTTCCGTGCACTAGATAAGACATTTAAAAAAGTTTTGAAAATAAATGCTTTTGATGTATAGGGAAAGATTGATTGTAAAGATCGATTCGGATTCGTATATATTAACATATATCCTGCATATCAACTTTATGGCTCACAATATCCGACTCAAATAGTTTATTTTTTACTTACCTATTGTTCTTATTCTTTATCCGAAAATATTTAAATATTTTTCTTTTCGTTTAAACTCCGCCCAATACTAAAGCAAAATGAGAACACTAGTAATGAGTATATGATGCTATAAAAGTAAAATATTAACTCAAAATTTGTCTAGAATAAAATTAAAACTGATTTTAAATGTTTATTGTATTTAGTATTTATCATATTAAAAGGAAATGTGAATTTTTTCTATTAAAAATTACGAGGTTATACCAAAATTTTCAAGGAAATTCACAGTTCCATAGTTACAGTGTAAATCAAAGGGTTTTTGCTGATCATTGACAAATTTTTAAAAATTTGCATGTTATATTGTATTTCAGATTTTAATAAAATACAAAAAAGTAAAATTTGGATTAAAAAAAGAAACAAATTATGTAAATATTAGAATTACTAGTTTTTAAGGAAGGTGAATTAACACATGGTCTTGACTTTATTTTAGTTTTAAAACTGAGTTATCAACTATTACTTGCAGCACAGTATATTCATAAAATGTGTGATGTCTTCTTTTATTTGTAACTTGAAAAGGAAATAATAATCAATAGATTTATATTTAAAATAATAAATCATATACAACGACCTGCCGAAATTGCTTTAAACGGAACTTTTTTCTTTACTTATATGTCCATCTTATCCAAGTCACTTAAAGCTAATAAGTAATCAAATTCAAAAATAAAACATTTCTAATAATATAGTATAACAATGAAAAAGTTGAATATATCTTTATAAATAAAAATAATCGATTTACTTAAAATAATACTTCACAATTATTAGGCCCTAATCCTTTAAAAATAAATTTAAACAGAAGTAAAGTTTCTAAATTTTAAAAAGAATAAATTTTCAAAGATATTATAATCAAAATTATTATTTTGTATTCTTTATCAAAATTGTTTATTAAATGAGAATCATTTCAATCAAAACGAAAAAGCTTTAACTTCTATTTTAATTATTGTATTACGGTATTAAAAATTTCAACGGCTTGTATCAACAACGAGCCAGATTTTTCGCATTGCAAACCTTCCCATTAAATAAATTTGATTTTTAGTTTTACTTAAAAGTAACATTTTTTTCTTATTTTATAAAAGGAAGGAACACAAAAGAACAGCACCCCGCTGATAAAATTAAGATTAAAAATACAAATGCTTTGTATTTCTTTGCAAAATTAAAATCAAGAGTTAAGAAACGGGAGCATTGTTATAGAACAAATTACAAACTAGATATCGTACATTAAATGGAAAAAACAATCTCTTTTATTAAGACTAAAAAAGAACTGTCTCTTATTATTTTTATCAAAAGAAATGTGGCATCTTCAAAAGCGCATAGATGCAAACGAGAATTTATTCATCGCGAGAAAAAAAATTACTAAAAAGAATAATTCCACTATTCCAGGTAGCAAACGATAATAAGAAATATATATATCGAACGGGTCTCAAAAACAAATTATTCAGCTCTCAAACTGAAATGAAACGGCTTTGATTAAAAGAAGAAGGGGAAAATGAACAGAGAATGCTTTTTGAATAAAATGTCCCGCGTCTTCGTTCGAATTTATTTATAAAGAGAAAAGTGAATTCTAAATTATCAAAAGTTTAATTAAACTGTAATAACGGAGCGTGTTTTTACCTTGGCTGTGTTATTAATTTTCTTTTCTTTGTTTAATTTTCTTCTCAGATGTGGGATTTTTTTTACCGATGTTTCTACCCACACTGCCTCTGATTTTTTTCCCGCTCTTTCAGTTTCTTCTTTCTTTTTTTGGAGTTCTTTTTCTATTTTTAACTTGTTTCTGCAATATATATTACTGAAGACAAACTAATTGAATTTGCTCCATTTCAGGATTTTATCGGTTTCTCTGTGAATGAATTTGAGTGATTATTTTTAACGTGATTAAATGTTTTAACATTCAAATGTTTGAAATAATTGTTTTTAAGCTTCTGTTTGAAAAGTAATTTATCGTTGGTGGCATGTTTATGAAACATATGTGGAAAAAAATCTATCATTTTCTTTTTTATAAATTAAATCTTTGTTTGTAGTTGACTAAATTTTCTCAATTAATTTTTTGAGAAATAAATGCATTTGCTAATTTTCATATATTTCGTTTTTATATTTCTTAAAATCATTATGATTAAAAACGTACAGTTACATGCAAAATAATGCAGTTGCCTTTTTTAATAAAAATGGAAAACAGTAAAATTATTTATTAAATTTCAATGATTTGATACATATATAATCATTTGAATAACAATTTATTTGATATTTTTACTTTTTTTGAAAAAATACAAAAAATATTGTAATTGACAAATTATTCGAACTGAAGATTTTGACGAATATCCAGATTTCAGATATATCTGAACACCTAAACATCTAAAACATCTAAAAAACACCATATTGTTTGCATTTTATCTAGCTATTTAGGAACATGATATGGTTAGAGCTAGATGAATGAAATTTAATTCAGGGATTTGGTTGGTCTCCGGCTCGACGGTCCACAAAATGTTCTGGCTTAAAATCGAGTTGCTATTTGATAAATTAAAGACTGACTGATGTTGTCTTTTTCTAAATTTTTTTATTAACACTTCACAAAATATTAATTCTGATAACAAAAATTTTAGCTCTTGTAGGTTTCGAATAATAATTTTTAATGTAATTACCCACATCAATTCCTTTGCAGTAACATTTTGAGAAATAGGTAATCTTTCAAGTGAATCAACTCCCAGATTGGTGCTTTATGAAAAGCAGTTAGATTAGGAATCACATTTGCCATTATTAATGACATCAATCAAGATCGAAACCATTTCCTCAAGAGTACAAATTCGATACATTTAAATTTTAGTATTAGTAATTTGATTTCTTTAATTTTTTTTGTTAATAAATTGCTTAGCCTCGGAAGAATTCATATTTGTTATTAAATATTCAAAAGTAAATTTATAGTTAAAATTCATTTAAATTTAATTGTAAATGAGATTAAATAACGCACCAGTTAAGGTTTTAAACAATTCGGGTTTTTTTTTTTTTTGCTTCTTGGCAAAGTTTTCAATTAATTGATTTCGTTAGACGAAATTGAAACATGATATTCTACGATGAATTGCCGATGGAATAAAGTTTTATAAAATAATGCACAAGTAATATTTAAAAAATTAAGTCAAATTCCTACTAAGGTAAACAAAGAAATTTTTTAATTTAATTACTTTTTGTTAAATAATTGTTCTCGTGTACAATACGGAACGTGTTTACAACGGGAGGAGGAGTGCTGTAGTTTTTAAGGGTATGGGCACCTGAGTACCCGAGGGTAGAAATCTGACTTTCAACTCGCGCACGTCACAAACCCTTTTTACGGATGTATTCATGCATTTCATTCATTCATCCACAGATCATAATTTTAATCCGGAATAGAGAGCGACCACCTCTGATTCAACACCTCAGTGGTATTACTCTCAACATGGGGAACTTTGTGACCACGACAGATTTAGTGTCCACCACACACACACACAGTGATTGATTGAACTTGTAGGTTGAGGGATTCGAAACCAACGCCCTACCAACCAGGATAACTCGACCTGATAATCACACTTACAATAAATCATTGATCAAAAAATTATAATAGCACTGAATTATCAGCGACAATTGTGGGAACGCAAAATGCGGGAATTTTCTACACCAGTTGGAGTATCTCAATGCAAAATAAAAATTTCTAATTTTCTGTATTTTGTATTATTTTAAATCGAAAGTACTTCAAAACGAAACCGAAAAATTGATTATTTACAATTTTTTCTTTTAAGCGCCCCAAACTTTCAGAGAATAAATAGAATCGGATGAAATAATTGGCCGAAATCATGCAAAACCTAACGCACTGACAAGGAGGAAAAAGCAAGCTTAATTCATTACTTATTTGGAGATGGTGAAATAAACAATCTGGGCGAATTTTTTAGTTTTTAATTAATGAATGAATTAATATTTGAAAAAACTGTATTAACT
>JAOUZG010023956.1:18382-30954 GCA_026289955.1 Argiope argentata | reverse complement strand
TGTATATATATTCCTAGGAATATATTTCAGGTATCTCAGGCTACTGGAACATCCGAGGTTAACTTTCAAAGACAAGAAAAATCTCACAACCCTACAAAAGCTGGAACTAATAGTCTTTGAAATTAAGGAGTTGATTTAAAAAAGAGAATTTAATCAATGAATTCTTATTAAGCTAAATAGATATTATGTTAAAATCGGAATTGATAGTCATTGATTTTAAAAAGATGATTTAGAAAGAGAATCCAGTTAACTGATCTTTATTAAGCAAATTTATACATGCACCTCCTTATAGAGTTCTCAGAAAACTTTATTGTTCTCCAATATTTTTATTGGGCTCGATTTTAACAAATTAAACAAAAAAAATCAAATACACTTACTGAAAGGGGGAAAATTTCAAAATAATATCCAGGCGTCTCAGAAGCATGCTATATCACTTTCACTAACTGGTGTTTAGAGCCTTTCAATGCAACAGAAATAAAATCGTCCAAAGCCTAGTAAAGAGAATAACCTCGTTGTTTTCAACCTTAATCCAGCGGAAAATAAAACAATTGAATAAATTAAAACATTTTCAACTTTAACCATTTCATACGTATCAGGACGTTAGACTTCCAAAATAGAAATGAATTCTAAGCATTGTATCAATGACTTTTCTCTCCTGTTTTGAGACCTAATCCTCTAGAATCTATAAATTCTTCGAAAAATGCCTGATCTAAATATTGTAATATGAATTGAAAAAAATAGAAGAAATATCTTTTTTTAGTGCTACAAGTATATTTTAAATTTTCAATTAAAGAAATACTTGAACCCACGAAAGTCTTATACTTACATTCAAAGAAATAAAGAATGAAACGACTGTTGGTTTTCGTTAGAATTTATATTAACTCAATGAGTGTTTGTTGTTTATTTTAAAAGTATTTTTCTCTAAATAAAAAAATTACATAATTTTGTCTGAATAAAAAAATAGATTAGAAATATGATATAAAATATTTCGTGTAATTATATTACATGTTAGTGAATATTTAATAAATACTTTAAGAAAATAGTGGATTCAAACACTTAATTATGGGCAAAAAGTTAACTAAATATTAATGTTTTATTTCGTTTCTTGTAAGTTAATAACATTCTGCGAATAAAAGAATGTAACTCATTTAACCTTATTTCCAGTGCGGCAGTCGCACTTGTCAAACAACATGATGCAAGATTAATAGATATTAACTTAATTGTAACTCACTTAACACTACCAAAAGTGTACTGTACTATAGTCATGCTAATTTTCGAAATTTCCTCCTCATCATTCATTACTCTAAACATTATGACGTTTGACTCTTACAATCAGCGAGAACCTCAAAAGTGAGGACTATTATATTTTAAATATTTTGATTAATTAGTATAATAATATTCTATTTGTAAATGTCTAGTCAATCATATACTGTCAGTTAACCCTCTTGCAATTTCCAACTAGAAGTAATTCTATGCATTGTTTAGTTTTCATATTTTTAACATATTCACATTAGATTCACAAAATGTTCCTTATAACTTTCAATATGGATATTATTTATTTATAACTAATTATTCAAATAGAAGCGGATTTTGTTATGAAAAGATATAGTCTATCACCTGAGCGTGAAACTTAAAATTTATTTTATAAGACTTAACATAGAAATTTTTAACTGACTTTTCAGTTCATATATTTAATAATATGCTAATTGTTGATATTATGGTAGATGAAAAGGATCTAATAAAACACACGATACCAAAACCCAACTGTTAAAGGTTACATCTAATTGCCCCACAAAGATAAAAAGAGTTTGTTGTATTTTTAATAATAGAATACTTTTTGGCAGTAACCTAAATCAAAATGAAATTTTTATTTGCCCATGTCTTACAAGAAATTCCTTGTTTAATGATATTTTCTATGCCAAAATAAGACCTTTACATGACAGCAGTAGTAAAAAAAACATTATTTCCGTTTAATGTGAACTTTTTTACTCAATTTCTTCCTTTTTTACTCTCGGAAAAGAAATATAAAGAAAAAAACATTTCTATCTCGTTTAAACTCATAAAAAATTATAGATAAATAATGGAATAGGATCTAACCACTCCAACATTCGTCATTAAAGGTTTTATGTCAGAGGCGCCGTGAAGAATAATAAAAATGTAAAGGTAGAAATGATCAAACAACTTCAATAAAATGCTCATTGAATGCCTATCTCTAAAATGACAAAAAGGTAAACTGTCTGACATACTTTTTTAGTTTTGTAGCTGAATGACTTTCATGAAAAAAAAAGAAGATTTAGAAAATCATATCAACCATTAACTAAATCTTCTGTTTACTATTTGAAACAGCAGTTTCAAATAGTAAGGAGAAACTTATATGATTTCAGATTTCAAGAAATTATCTTTGAAATTATAAAGGATTCTAATGAAAATTTGAATTTCAGTTTGATGGCATGTTACGATGTTGAAACTCATTCTTTTTATTTCAGCATTCTTTGAAAAGATAGCTTTCATTTTATTTGTAAGAAAATGTCAGTAAGCTTCTAGGAAAAGGAAAAGGAAAAAAATGTTGAAATGCGTAGAATTTGTCAATCCTATTTTTATTGTTTCTAACTATCTCACTGATGCCTTTTATACATGTCTTAAGAACTGCCTTTAATACATTCATATGAATTTAACTATACTAAATATGCAAATGTTTTTACTTGATGATGTTGTTATATTATATTAAAGAATGTCAATTCAGAATTTTATGTATTAAATGTAATGTTTTTTTTTATTTTATGTTGTAAGCTTTATAGTTTAGGTTTCTTTGTGAATTGCCGCTTAATTGAATTTGTGCAATTTGTTCTTTTTAATTAAAACGTCGCTCCTAACCATAACTAGAGACAGTCTCACGCGACAACACACATGGAGTCAAAATTGTACCAGTTATTATTGTTGTTGTTGCTGCTGCTGCTGTTACCTTTTGTTAGCATCATTAGAATTATTTTCTAAACACAATACATTCTATAAATCATAAAGTTATCAAAAATATTAAAACTATTAATATTAAAATTATAATATCGAATGTTGGAATGTTGCTATAAGAAAAAACTAGGCAATCTTTTATTGGGCATATACTTCGTTCAGATCTTAGGGAATCAAACTTATGTTAAAAACTGATAGAATTTAACAATCAAAAGTGAAGAAAGCATTGTTTTAGAATATTGTTTTAAGAACATTTCTTTATTCTTTTTGCGTTATTTATATTAAAATCAGTTTCAGATGCATGTAATCACTGACTCCGAAAATAACAATAAAAGCCTTAAAAATGAGTAGCTCCGCGATACGCACTTGTTTTGTCAACATACTGCTGAAAGAACTACTAGAGATTATTGAGGAGATGTTCTCAAGGAAAGATAATAACGTGATAATCAGAGCTAATTTTCACGTGGAATCATTCCATTCGTCTCCAGTTAGGGTTAATACCTCTAAATGTCAGAGTTTACATTTCTGACCGGTTTTGCTGATGTAAAAAGGATTCAGAATGAATGCTTGACCTGATCATAAAATATATTTCAGAATGTATCATCCCCAGTCTATTGAATTTTGGATTTATTACTTAGTTTTATTTGTAATTAATCCATTTATAATTGATATATTGATCAACTCTTTATTGATCTATTTATAATCAATCTACTTTATATTGATATTATTTATAATTGATCTATTTTATAATGATCCCATTTATAATTGATTTATTATATATTGATATTTTAAAATTGATCTACTTTATATTGATTCTATTTATAATGGATCTATTTAAAATTGATCTATTTTATATTTATCAAATTTAAAATTGATCTAATTTATATTGATTCTATTTATAATTAATCTATTTATAATTGATCATATTTACAATTGATCTGTTTTACAATAATCTATAATTTTTATTGATCTATCTATAAAAGTTATACAGACACATATTTTGCTTACTTCATTCCCAATATCTCCAAAAAGAAATTATAAACTTTATACTTTCTTAAAACAACATCAAAATACTTTTGACTTAAATATTTAAACTACTCTACTGCAAATTTCTTAAGTGCAGACGTCTTTTTATTTTCTTCAGGTAGAGCTGATCTTAAAGTATATTTCAGAATATCTTGTTTCCCCTCTAGTGAATTGTAGATTTATTACTTAAATTATTTGTAATTCATTGATATTTCTATGAACTATAAATTAAAAAAATAAATAAATCTTTCTGTGAAATAAAATAAAATAAATAAATATTTCTATGAATTACAAAAAAAAATTAATACGTATGTACATATGCATACACACATATTTCACTGTTACTTGATTCTCAAGCTCTTTAGAAAGAAATTATAAACCTTATGATATCTTAAAACAACATCAAAATACAATTCGGCTTAGATGTTTACCCAATTCCACTGCAAATTTCCCAAGTGCCAACAAATTTTTTTCTAGCAAAGCGAGAAACCTTATGTTAAATAAAATCATCTTCTGTTTGACTATGCCATATTGTTGACCTCAACAGTGAAAGAAAATATTTGCTCGAATAAAACTTTTTTTCTCTTCTCAGTTTCTTCACCAAAAAGTATTCTCTTATTTCTCTGCCTATTTTCACTCTCTTATCCATAAAAATAAAAGTAAGCAAATACTCTGAAGTCACACAAAACAAGTTTTCCACTTCTTCAAACCCAGAAAAATAACAGAAAAATGGGAAAATATGAATATTTGTTCATACATCTACCAACATAGATTTTATAAGAATCATATATCTAACATTATAAAATTTTGTTGAATTTTCTTCAAAAAAATAAAGTCCTTGGCTAATTTCAAAAATTAATTTATGAAGAACCTATTTGACATTTTTAAATTATTCAATCAAATACTGCCATAATCAAGTATCAAAACACCCTTATTTCGAAAAAATTGCCAAACTTCCTTTCTCTATCTATGAGAAAACTCTTTAAAAAGTGAATTTTAAAGATCAAGTTTTAAAATGTAATACCATGTTCACAGCGAAATTTATTGTGATTAAAGCACTACAGTTTTAAGATTTTATTTTATTTTCTAATCTAGTTTAATTTTTAGAATTTAAAAATTAAATATAGATAGTTAAGCCAATATATGATTTACTGATTTAAATATCTATATTTATAAATAAAATTTTTAACATTACTAATATGCCTAAGTTAAAATAGGATTTTGGAATAAAAGGATCAAGAGGTTTGTGAATTAACGAAGTTGGAAACACAAAAATCTGTCTTTTTTTCCATTGTTGAATTCAAGTTTTCACTTCATTCAAAATATCACAGAGGCAAAAAGGTCGATGCATTTGATTACTAAGAGTTCTTATTAAAAATGCATTTCAACGAAATCATTTGCATTTTCTTTTTGATAGCATAAGTTCACAAAAATGTATGTACTTTTTTCGAAATCAATTTTACTGAAACACTTTATACCCTATTTTTATCAGTGAAAGTTTAATAATTTGAATAAAATTCACATTGAAAAGAATTATGAGTAATTCAAACCATTTTTAGAATTCTTTAAAAATTCTTTTAAAATTTTGCATATTTAAAAAAAAAATTTTTTTAATTGAAAAGTCCTTTAGATAATCTCCCATTTCAGGTTTTTTTATTACAAAAGAATATATATAAAGAAGCAAACAATATTTATTAAATGTAAATTCGTTCATAAAAAGGAAGTTCAATATTTTTGGTATAAAACAAAGCGTGGAAATTTAAACAATCATCGGATCAATCAATCATCAATCAAAATCCTTCGGATACTCAGGAGAAATAGTTAATAAATAGTTTTTACTTTTTTTATTTTATATTAAATATTTAGATAATCATAGTAGTAGATGATCAATTTGAAAAGGTTTTATAAAATATATTTTAATGGCTTAAGTTTAAACCCAGTATATTTTTTCCTTGAGTACATGAAATAAAATTGGGGTAAAATAGTATGTATTTTGTCCACAGTAAATAAAAGGTCAGATACTGAAATATTTTTTCGTCGAATTATTACTATTTTCAATGTTGAAATTCCAGTTTGAATTAAAGAGTCAGAAAACTTCTTTTTTCTTTAAAGTTTTAGCATGTGAAATATCAATAAAATAATTCTGAGCTTTTGAAAATGTGAATTCTAACAACTATACAGTACTTGATTAAAATTATAGAAACACTTTGAGGATTTATTTCCATGTTCTTGTTTAAATGTTTAACAGTTTCTGGATCTCAAACACGAATTATGATTAAACACTTTAAAAACTTCAATTATTTAAGAAAAAATTGCTTATTTTAAAAAACTGTAAGCACAATTTTATTATGTTCTTTTTCTGTGTAAAGGATTGCGGTATAAATTGAATATTTTTATTACTGCTTCAATAGCTTCAATGAACTTCTAATAACGTTTCTTGTGGCACTCGCCATGAACAAGCTCCCTTAAGTGGTCAGCGATTTAACCTTAATCGGCGTCTCTGGTTTATAGTAGCGCCAACTAGTGCCAAGAGTACGACTTTTGCTACTCACTCTTTATATTCGCTTGCACAGCCCCTTTTTACACGGAGGAGGAGGTGTACATTTACACTTTTTACAGATAGGAAACAAAAGAACAACCATGCCGGAGCCGGAATTCAAATCCGAGATGCCCAGATCAAAGGCAAAGACGCGGTACCCATATGCCAGGAGACAGCACTCCTAATCGTTAATCATCTAATAAGAATAAACACGAAAATTGCTTGTTAATTTTTTTTCTATATAATAAAAGGGGGGGAAATGCTACAGTAATTTTCATTATCAATTGAAATTTAGAAGTTTAATCTCTACATCTCACAGTTTAAAAGCATAAATTTCTCATCGAGTTTCAAATCTATACTTACAACATTTAAATGAGAAATATTTTTGAAAAGTAAAATTTTGGTCAAAAAATAATATTTTTTCTATCATATAAAATATAAAATGTATTTATTGTAGAACAAAATATCAACATAACCAGCTTACCAATGACATGGATCTACAGAATCCCGCGCCGTTTTAAAGGAAGAAATAAGAATGATAAAACTCATAATTTGATTTCGAAATCAAACAAATTGAAAAGAAACACATTTACGACTGCACTGAAATACATAATTCAGAATTACAACATACACAAAATTACAACATTTGATCTAGAATATCACTTAGGGATACACTAACTTTTTATTTCAATGAATTTCCCGTGTAATTTGATATTAAAATCACAAATTTTCCATCTTTAGTCGCAATATGAAATTGGAATTTACTTGATTATGCAGTAATGAAGTAATTATTGTTATATAAAAGGACATGACAATTTCACAATTTATTTATTTTTTAACAGAAGATTTTTGGAATCAGAAGAATAGTAATTATACTTTGGGTAATAGTAATAATAATCTTATTTAATAGTCTGGAATAAAGACACAAAATTGGAATAAATATTTCAATATAAATAACATGAAAAGCTTGAAAACATTACAATTATTAACTACATTTTGAAATTTTGAATATTCCGGCTATTGCTGCATTTTCAACTCTATTAAGTAACAAATCGTTTAAGTATTGGAGATAGAAATCAAGCTACTTACTTATTAGACGTCTTCGCCAACGGTCGGCAATGGTTTAGTAACCCATCAGTGGCGGATTTAAATTTGGCGGTAAAGATCAACGGATTACATCATTGCTGGAATGTCATAATTGGTAGTTTAGCAACTCATTGGCAACGACTTCAAATTTGGCGATAAAGTTGGACGGTCTAATACGTAAGTACCGAAATCACAAGAATCTAAATAGAATGCACTACTGAAAAGGGAAAAAATTACACAATAAGAAATATATATTTGATGCTTCTTTGCTTGGTAGTAATAATGTTTAAACAAAACAAATAATAATATTTTGAGGAAAAAAACACGAAAATAACAATTAAGTTTTCATGTAAAGTGTATTGTGAAAATACAATAAAATTATACAAATTAACCCAATCAATGAATATATTGTTCGATTCTTGGAGTTCTTTTATTTATTTTTTCTTCATCTTACCGCAATCAAAGCTAGTCTTTTTTCCCTCATTATCCGCTACAAATCCCTTCAATAAAATGAGTTTTGGTCAGAAAAAGGAACGGGAATGGAGGGAACTTAATTACTCACCATTAGTCTGGACGCTGACTTCTGTCCGGCACGGTTACTCCCCATCCCGCCCACTATTGTTTCGAGGACGCATTAGCGGACCCAATGTCCAGAAGTTGATAAAAGTGTATTGGTCATTTGTGGGTGGCGGTCACTTTCCTCTGTGTGCTAGAAACAATAGAAGGAGGATTACTTTTGAGGAGGGCTCGAGTGGACTTTTGGTAATCGTAAAGCTAGATTCATCTTTCGGGACATCTAATGGAAAAGAAATTACGCAATAATCTTTCCATTAGATGAGTAGGAATTTCTGTTTGTGCTCGGTGTTTCTTGCTTCTATCGAATAGAAAAAATAATTTATAAGCAAAAAATTAACTTATTATAAGAATTAAATTTATTGTGAAATGGAATTTCCTACTCCGAAATCTTAAGAATGAATGGGAAAGATTAAACAATTATACATATTCCCCATAAAAGTCCATCTATTTTTTTATCCAGCTTCGATGAACCTATTTCAACTACAAGAATGAAAATTTAAGTTACTATCACAGTAATAAGGTATTAAATATTTAGAATAATGGATAACATAAATAATGCACTTCTTTTTGTGTACTACCGACCACCCTACCACTACTATTGAACTTATTAGTATCGACAGGAGAAAAATAATAAAATACTAGAGAGAGTCTCGTGGATTAAATTAACTTCAAAAAAATAATTTTATAGGATGGATTTTTGTTGTGTTCTCACATTTTATATAAAAGACTGGGCATTATTTTAAGTCTTCATTTGTTATTTAAATTATTCAGCAAGCTGGTTTTTTAAAATTACTCCAACTAGGCCGAAAAATAGTAACATTATTTTAGATTTATTTAGTTCTCCAAAATATCCATATCTATTTCCAAATGTAGTTCTGTCATATCCCATTTCCGAATTCTACTTAAGAAAAGTATGGCTAGTTATGTTCCACTTTCATTCTGTTAGATCCGCAAAAGATCCGCAAAATTATATATATATATATATATATATATATATATATATATAATCACGAACAGTGTGATTAATTGGTTACTATTAATAGTAACTAGCATTTTTTACAGCTATGCGTATTTTTAAATAGATGGTTATTATTATTAATAATAGATAAGTAATAATAATAATCAATTAATCACATTGGCCATAAGATATATATAACAGATTTTTATTATTATTATTACTTCCAAAGCCAAACAGATTTTTTTTATTATTAATGTGAACAAGGTTCATTTCATAACGATAGGCCTTTTTAAGTAATTTTTTTTTCTGAATCTTGTGGGAAGACATCCAGTCTTGCTATTGTAGCATCATTCATGAATTGATTGAAGTTGGTTTGAGTACTTGACGTATGATGGATGTTGGACGTATAAAAAGCTACTTAAAATTCAATCAAGCATCATTTCATTTTTAAGGCTCGTTCATCACGAAAATAAAGCGAAATGTTGGCAATATATTTTCTTAAAAATATTGGTTCATATTTCATTTATACCTCATGAATGCGTGCTCCGTTCTTTAAAATATGAAAAAAAAAAGTTATTTAATTTTTAGTACAGCAGAAGAGGAAGAAAAAATGTATGTTGTCCATTTCTTGCATTCTTCTAGACTTCTATGCTCTTTTCATTTTATTTAGCTCATGAGTGAGTTCGATGATAACACTAATTGGATGAATTCAAGAATAGATAACTTCCCATAAATAACGACTTCAGATAGTCAAATAATTCCTTTACGACATGTATTGAAGTAAGCTATTAGCAAAAATTGGTATTAGCGTTCATTTTCCATGAACCCATTTTAGTTTTGGAATCCACTTTTATTCTGTATACTTTTCGAGGTTGTGTAGAAGAAAACTTGATAATGATAGGCGGCTTAGAATGATATAGATATCTTATCTAGATCAATTTTCAACATTTGCAATTTAAAGTTAGTTTGGTACATAGTGAAGTTAGTTTGGTACATAGTTAAAGTTAGTTTGGTAGTGGTGACATAGAGAAATACTTTTCAGTTCCATTAAAACAAGTTAATGTTTCTCATTTGCGCTCAAGATTCCAAAAAATTAAGAAAATTAAGAAAAATTAGGTATCTTTCAATATCGCATTTTTCTACAAATAGAGCTTTCAGCAACCAAAAATCAAAATTAATGATTGATCTTAAGTTATCTAGAATAATAGAAAAAGATTTTGAAAATAATTTAATCCTTGTAATGGATATTTGTATTAAAATTTATCTGGATTGGAAAGTTCAGTGTTATTTAAAATACAAAAGTGCTTCTAATAAAAGTGAAAAATGAGACATTAGTAAAAAGTGTGATAGCAAACATGAAGTGGATTATAAATATAAAACAATGAACTTTCATGCTTTATTTGTTTTAAACATGAGCTGCAATTAACGTATTTAAATTTCATTAGAATATATTGCATGTATATGTAAATAACAATTTGATTAACTTGAATACAGATGCGAAAATACCTGGAAGTAATTTTAAAATAAACACGATAATTCAAAAAATATAATCAAATAAATTTTGAATTATGTAAGAATGATTTGAAACTTCATGAAAAAGGGATGCTAAAGCGAGAGCAAGATTAAGAACCATTAAACTTTTGTTCCAAAAACAAAGGATTATTATTTGAAGAAAACATTAATTGTTATACGTGAATTTACAAGCTTTCTTTTATTCCAAAATTTACAGCAAAAGTATGATATATTCAAATTTCCAAGTATGCAATCACTTTAAAACTCTTAAAAAGGCATTATACCACAGCCAGGCCTTATTTATTTTATTTCAGATTTGAATGCTAAGTTTGATTAAAAATTGAGAAATTTAAACAAGGATTCATTCATGAATTTTCTACCTTCTTAGCATCCCTACTCTGACAAAACATTTCATTTGAATGAAAACATTTAAATCTAAAATAAGTTTTTAAATTTTCTTCAAAAGTATTATTTTAAGAAATAAAATTAGAGGAAATTATGTGGACAAAAAAAGCTTGTCAAATGCAACTTTCAAAATAACTTAATAAAAATAAGATTCAAAAATATACTTTTAAAATGAATTATGTGAAAATATGTCACATAAGTTTACATTTCGTTGAAATATCAAATTTATATGTTAGAATCATTCCAAATGTCATTCAAGTTGAAAAATATAACTAAATGCAACTAGACAAGAAAAATTGTTCTAGACAGTCTCAAAACGCATCATTTTTTAACAAGGAGGATTTCTTTGGATTAATTTTCTTTTGGAATACAATTTTACCAATATTTCTTAAAATGCAGACGCCACATCATATAAACGACAAAAGTGTCTAAGCCTTTTGCTCCAAGCCCGTTCGCTAAACTATGCTCTCCTAAATCTTCAATTTAAGCTTTAAGCATTTTGAAAGGAAACAAAATACGGTTACTTTACACTATTACTCTGTATATTACTCGGATTTCAAAAAAAAAGTTTTTTTATAATTTTTTAAAAAAATATTCCCTGTTCTATCAAAAATAATAAGATTTTTTTTTTTTTTTGCATTCTAATACTACGTTAGTGAGACTTTACTATTACATAACTTTACTTGTACCTTTATTTGTTTTCGCGACAAACTAGTAATCAGCAAAAATATTCATATCATTTTCAGCATATATCTCAAACTTTGTAGCATTACACGGTTTACCGTTAAATGAACAGGGCCAAATATATATATTGTTACGTTTTACGCATAGGGGGTTCGTATTAAATGGACTTCATTTGAGTACAGCATAAACAAATTTATTTACAGGTATTTAAACGATGACTTGATAAAGTAAAACTTCAGATAAACACAATCCAGCAGTAATCAGTCACTTACAGCGTAAATGCAAAACTTATGCACAATAATGTCTGCAAAACAGCTATCGTATAGCACAGCAAGCGCAAACACTGCTCACTAATCCGCTAGTCTAACCAGACGCTTCTCTTCCGAGAGGGGGAAAAACTGCCGAATGCGGTAGCCCGTCCCTTTTATAGCCGGCCGAAGGAGACGCGAAGCTTTGGAAATCACCGTAAGAGATCCTGACTATTCCTTTTGCCAAACCAACCCAGCTGGCGCCAAGCTCTTTGACACCGTAGCCAATCGCTCTTCCTTCCGCCCTTCCAGCGACGTTCGCTCGCTGTAACAGCATGTGCTACGCAAACAAATCCTTTCCAAAAAAAGAGCTCCTCTTTACTAAACAGAATAAATGATAATAAATAAAATATCATTGTCCGTTTATGGAAAACGGGGCATACATAAAATTTTAATGGAAGAATGCAACTGTCAAAATATCTTTAAAAATTGGTAATTTTAATTTCTTTGATTAGATTGAAATCAAGTTTTAAATCTTGACGACATTGGGGGCTGACTACCCGTCAGCCCC
>JAOUZG010023956.1:0-17982 GCA_026289955.1 Argiope argentata | reverse complement strand
AATTTTCTTGTATTTTTAATGCTAGAACTATTCATACAACATCCATCCTTATATATTTTTCCAACATCGTCATTAAATATCTTATTTTAACACCTCAATTAAAATTTATGGATTTTTTTCTGCAGATTTTTATAAAAAAAGCCTTAAAAAATTTTCATCGTTATTCTTCGAAACAAATGTGAAATTTATAAACCGAAATAAAAACATGTGGCCAAATGGCTGGACATTGCACTAAAGGGTAAAATATATATTTTATTTTTGCCGAGAGTAGAATTATACTCTCTCTTACTTTTACTAAACATATTCTGAATTTTCAAAAATACTAATTATAAGTTCTATTTCTTTTTATTAGCGACTGTGCTAGTTATCTTTTCGTAGTTCTTTCAAATACTCATTTTTAATTATTTTAACTAAACAAAACTCAGTTTAATTCTTTTTGGCTTCAAACGCTTCACATAGATATTTATTTTAAGACAAAATTCCACACGCTCAGTTCTTTATTTAAACTTAAGCCATGTAATATATATTCTTTCCGCCGTCCTGACCAGAAAACATTAGAGCATAACAACAAATATTTCGTCCCAAAATTGCTCATACGTTCGAGATTTTAAATTCATCCTACTCGATGTGCATTTCAATGACCACTTTTGCGAGAAAAAGCTTTTTTTAGCTGTAAGCATCATTTTTTATCTCTCGTAGAATTAGACTCGCGATACATTGTCGACATCTGTTGGAATTTCCACGTTTTTCAGTCATTTTTCGTAGATGAGCTTGAAAGTACAAAACGTTGAATTATTTTTCTGACATATTAGACAGAATTCTATGCTTTAGTTGGATGAAAATGCACGCCCTTTTTAAAACATATTACTCTTTTTAATGGATATGGTGGTTAAATTAAAAATGAAATTATTTGGTTCCTTGATTCTAAAGTTTGAAGTTCTTATAAATTTCCCAGAACTAATTACAACTTTTCGCTTTCTGATTATAATGTATTTTTGAAGGAATTACACACTGCGGAATTATTTTATGTCTTGATTTTTAAATTTTAGAAGTTTGAAGTCCCTATGATTTTATAACACCTATTTAGAAGCAAACTACACTTCAGTCTCGTGGTCAATGAAACGAATTATAATTTGATAAGCATTTTTATTGCTTATAATAAAAAATGTAATTCAATTCATAGATATAGCTTTTAAAGCTTATTTGTTTTTTCGATTTTAATATACAACATTTACTTATAATTGAGGATCTTTTTTTATTTTAAACGGTAGTTGTTCTTGAAATAAAGAGCAATGCTTATTATTTGAGTCAAAATTATCTTATAACAGAAATGGTAAAATGGAAAACATTTCATAAAAATATATTAATGGAAGCAAACTTTTGCGTGGGAAAAGTTATCACTAATTTGAAAGCATGCATATTAATTAAAAAGAAGCAATAATTTTTAAAAAGTAGATATGAAAAGAAGATATAATAATAATTGTTGATAATATGCATGAAAGGAAATTTTTAATACTTGATGGATAGGGAATAAAAACTAAATGCTCTTTTTTAAAAAAAAACGATACAATTTCCGAAACATGCACACTTCATAAACTCTCCGCTAATATTTAAGAATTAATATTAAGGATAAGAATTTATTATTTATCATACGAAAAGAAAATCGAATATATAACGTTTTTTACAAACAATAATGCATTTTTTAATCATATTTTAGGCAAAACGTTTGCATGGATTATATATTTCGAAATTAGCATTTAAACAAATTTGTAATAATTATGAGAATAAATATACATCTTTGATATTATGAATAAAAAAGATTGGCAATACCAATATTAGCTACATTTCGTCTATATTTTCCAATGACTGTGTTAGCCGACTATGTAAGCAAAAATTTTAGAATAGCACAATCCTAAAACCTCTAAGCTCGTGCATCTAATCTCTAAGAATCCGGATCTTTTTATGATGGAGATTGTATCCGAACATTTGAAATATTAAGTGTGAATAAAGCTGCATATAGAAGTTGTATGCCAAAATCTACAACAAATCGGAATCTGCATGGTGTAAAATGCTATGCATGACTAGGCTTTATGCAATTAATGTAAATAATCATCAGCCTAGTTGGAGTTCCTCAACTTGTTTACAGCGTTTTGGCTTCTCAATTTTTTGGTTACTTTTTTATGGAAAAATTCTCCTTTCAATAAGCAAGTATATTCCTATTTATAGATGAATTTGCTACTTTAAAAAAATCTAAATCTGAAAAATAAAACATTTTCAGTTTTTTGCCGTTACATCTGCCCTTTCACAAATATATGTTTACTCTTAAGCATCATAACTCATAAACATTAAAAACTAGATAGATAAAATTGGATGCGCTAAATTTGCAGTACAAGTTTATATCTGCTTCGGAAATGACTGATAAAAGGATTGAAAACGTATAGACGATTTTTCAAAATGCGTTTTGAATTTGAATTTTTCTTATTACGAAATAAATAAAATTAGCCGTAAGCACTAAGATACAAATTTAATCATATATAGCTTTTGATTTTCTTTAAATTCCCACTTTTATTATTTCCAGAAAAATATTTATACTATTATATTTATTCAAATAAAGCCTATATAATAAAAAATGTATGCTTTAAAAATTACTATCTAACTTGAGTGGAGATCAGCATGATTAAATAAATTTGAGTTGCTGTATTCTTTGTATGAATAAATTTTTTCTCTTTTTATAATAAACAGAAAAATTACAAGATAAAATTTTACAACTGAAAATATTATTTTAAAAAATTGAATTGGATCTTATAATAATGAAAGTGTTTGAAGAATCACATTTGCGTTCTTTTTTCTGATTACTTTCTAAATGAAAAAAAGAATCATTTTCAGAGAGAGATACTCTCGGAATATGATACCTATGAGTGGAATGAATCAATTTATCGCTTCGTTGATTTTTTTATGAAATAGAAATTCGAGTTCAGCGGTGAAAAATCCATTTAATCTTTCTTGTAGATATCCCCCTCCGTGGGGATTTCCTTTTAGACTCAATAATGTTAGTAATTCATTATGTTTTCATAGGGTTAGTAAATCATTTTATTTCGTATAGAAATTCCAAACTAGAATCACAATTTTAAATTGACAAATATTTTTATCTATATAAAATACACATATTCATTTACGTAATAATTATAATTAAAATACAAGATTAATGTTAAAGGAAAGTTAGAATTTAAAATGACAATAAAATGTACTTAACCATCATAATATGAAGCACAGAATTGTGAAAATTAAATTATAGGATATAAAAGTTTAAGAATATGATGGAAATCAAAATGTAGATCACATTATTTTGGAGCAATTACTACCTAATTTTTACTATCCCAAACTAAGTACATTTGCGCAATACACTTTCAAAAACGTCAATTTAATAACAATACATATTAATGATTTATCTTATTTTGACATTTTTATTTTGGCAACTAAGTTTAAATTTATAAATTAAGGGCCTTTATTATATATAGAGTATCTATTATATATAACTGTTCTTAAACAGAAAATTATAACAGATTATTAAGAAAGCTAAAATTGACGCAAATATGGAGTTGAATTGCGTGATTGTTAATAAATAAATAATTTCATAATATAAAAATATCAAAGATATAAATAGTGATTTATTCAAAAGAATTTATAATAATTACGGAATATTATACATTTAAATATAGAGTATATTTATATCAAAACGGAGAGATTTAAAATTATCAGTTTTATTATCAGAGATTAACTTTTTAAGTATATTTCAAATTTTAAAATGTAATAATATTATTTTTTAAGTATATTTCAAAATACTTCAAATAATTTTACGAACGTTTCCATTTATATGATTTGGTAGATTCAAATAAGTGGAAAGTTATCATAAATCTTAAAACCAGGTTTAATTTCTTACAAGCAATTTCTTTTCTTCAATTATTAGCCTTCTTTAGTTAGTTTGTATATTATTATTTTTTAAGTAATTTATATTACTAAGTTTTAATTTTGATGACAGAAGTATATGTGACATGTGTAAGAAAATGGGTTAGTATGAATACTCTACTATCCAATAAATTACCAATGCCAAAGCAGTATTAAGGTATTTAATATCATAGAAATTCTGCTATTAGTTGAAAAGTTAAGGGCATTTTCAAAAGAACAATACTGATTAATTATTGTCCAGAAATTGCTTATGAATGCTGAAAAGATATTTTTTGTTATTGTCCTTCCTCGAAGAAATGGAAAAATCAAAATCAAGATTTACAAGACATTATTTTAAAGTTAACCCTTTTTGAAAAGTAATTACAACTGGAGGAAAATAAATACTTTTTAAAAATATTTATTCACTCATTTCAAAAATATTTATTCATTCATTTTGATAAACGGTAACAATATAGTTAAATTGCATGTATTTTAACTTTAATTCTTTTGCTTTAAATTATTTGTAAATATATTTTTACGTTATCTTTAGATTTTCAAAAAAAATTCAAAATTCAATCGATATAAAAATTAAACTAATTAGACGCTATTGAATATTATTTTCAGTCTAAAATAAGAGTAGCAAAAATTTTAAAAATTACTTGTACTTATTCATTTACTTTCATTTGTTGCTGTTCTTTACATTTTAAATAAAACACCAATCATTATCATACATAAATTCTTACAAAACTAATAGAGATCAATCTAGAGTTCTTTTGCCTATGACATAGATAAACTGCTGAGAAAAATCCGAGTAATATCCCTATCAGGAAAAATAAATCCACTTTCTATTAATTTCTTGGTACAGAAGAATGTGCACTTACCGCAGATGAATAATACATCTACTAAAATATATCTCTATAATGATAGATAGATATTTTTTTAATATATCTCTATGACAATAACAATAATAATGAATGTTGAGCAACCTTAGTGGAATGTTGGACCTTTATTGGATGTCAACCTATCTCTAGAACTAATATAGAGAAAATACGTTTACTTCTTTGTTTTGTGCTTTCGATTCTCATCTTCTGTTCCACCAAGAATTTGCTTTTCTGTGAATATATGTTTCCAGATAATTATGGAAAAATCGAATTGTTTTAATTGTGGTTTTAAAGTACCAATAAGTTAAGAATGTCAGAATTAATGTTTAGGTTTCATTTCTCTGGATCCCTTTCGCACAGTCTCAAATAAATGTACACGCGCATTATTAACTGTAAACTACTGACTATAAATATTTGAAAAGGAGCTTTTTCAAATACAATTTTTACAATTAGAAGCTAAGAGGTGGTTAATACACAAGTATAAGAGAATCTAATGCATATTTTGGAAGTCTTTTTTCCTATAAACTGAAACTAAAATAGAACTTAGAACCAGAATTGTAATCTTAAGTAATCATATACCAATTTTTGTTTATATAAGTCCTTTCATTTTTCAGTTATTGTGATTGCGAAAGAACAGGAGCACAAAAGCTCAAACCCTTGCAGCCCTTTAAAATAAAATGCATAGTTTTATTTCGGAAATTAAATTAAATTTTTAAAAAGCTGGTGAGAGGACAAACCAAAAGCTCCTAAATAGGAAACTCAATTGTATATTTTAGAATGCTATTATTTTGAATCAATCATTTGGACAATATTCACGTAATGAAATTATTTCGAATTCTTAACTGCAGTTTTTTATTGACCTCTGCATTTTTATAAAAAATTCTTTCAAACGAAAATATTTTGACAAGAGAATTGTCGTAAGAAATAATTAACCGCTCCAGTTTTATTTTTAAATCCTTTCTCATTTTCCAGGTTGATGGAAAAAACGTAAAAACACATCAGAGAATAGAAAAAAATGTAGTTATATAAGAAATAAAATTACATTCCTCTTTCTAAGTCAATGGCGTGCTAATGAATTCGTCTGATATCATCTCAAAAAAGGCTCGTTAAATTGCATGGTACCATTTTTCATTAGTCGTATTCATTAATCAATAAGGGCACTGATATAAATGTTAAACATTTATAATATGTGTGTAAAAGTGATGCTGTTTTATCATATTAAAGTGCGAATACACCGTCGATGCGTATTGGTATTTTATTATACGATTTGAATCTCCCTTTACTAAGGCTTCTAACCTGATGGATTGGGTGGTATAACCATCTAGAAAATCATATCATACCTTTTGTTCTCCTGAATTCCTCCATAAAATACGGATAAGTATATTTCATGCGAAAGAAAAAATATGAATCCTAACGAATCCTGATGATCTAAAAGAAATACCATTCCTATTTGTTTTAAAGGCAGCAAAAGTAATTTTAAGCTACCAAAGTAAAATCCCTTCTGAAGAAACATAATTTCTCCAGGTCATAATCCAAAGGTCAAAGCTTTTATTAATTTTGTAATAAAAGCTTGAAGCGTCTTAGAATCTTAATTTTTAAAAGCTTTGAATGCTTTTCCACCTTGGGTTGATCTCATTTAGAACTCGAATGGCCCGCTTTAAAATGAAAACTCTTTCAACTGCCTTAATTCAACTAAGAACTCCACTTTCTCTCTCACAGCCAGAAACGTCCTCAGGAAATAAAAGCTCTCCGCCTCCGCTATTTCATTTACTCTGAGCCGTGTCCATACAACAATTCTGCCTCCTTCTCTTTACTTACGAAGGAAAGGAACAAAGTAAATAGGCCGTTGTCTTGGTAGACTTTTTTCTTCAGAATGCATAGCTGTACACGTAGATTTTAAGATTCATTCCTTCTTAATTTTCTTTTGGATCTCTGTAAGAAGCATTTGATTTATTTGTGATTTAATTACAATGACTTTCGACTTCTGTCTCAAAAAGTTTTCATAATTTCTGAGAAATATTTCAAATTTATTCTCATGTTCAATTCTTACTTTTAAGCCTCCAGCAGCTTATACCACATTTTTCGAAGTTAAGAGTGTTTATTTTTACGATTACAGTTTTCTTATAATATCTTAGTATTGTCGTGTGACTTATAGCATCGTTTCATTTTGTTAAAAAAAATATTTGAACTGATTGACAAATATTGCGTATTTAAATAGTGATTTTAAAGATGCACGAAGCCAGAGGGTTAGGATGGTACTAAGAACTAATGTCGAGTAGTTTAAATCCGTACCCATTTCCTGTATTTTAAAATATTATTCTTAATCAATTTGCATTATTTTTCATATATTACGAGAGAGTGCGTCTGTGTATATGTGTTTTAGCTCTCTAATTTCCAGACCTTTTGACTTGGAGCTACCAAACATATTTTGAAAAGGGGGAATGTACACCTCAAAGGGATTATGTTAAAGTCTTAATTAGAAGAGAAATTTAATTAAATAAAAAAAATAAGCGTAATTTCGGAATTTTCTGCTTCAGCTTTTAAAAATATTGTTGCACATAAATGGCATTTATACCAATTCAAAATTTAAAATACATTTTTAACTTTACCATTTTAATAGTCGCATATTTTAATAGCATATTTTTCCATAATTTCAGCTATTTCTTTTAAAAGTATCTTTTTACCAATTTCCAATAATAACTATTTTGTTGCATTAAATTGAATTTTCTTTATTTAATTAATCAAATACAAGGCTGTTATCATTAAATTTTTCTCTCTTAAAGGACTGTACAGAGCTTTCTATGGATCAGAATGGCAGGAACATAATACAACGTATACGTCAGATCATACCCCAAGATTAGTTATGATAAAAAAAACTGCAATGCAAAAAATCTCCAACAGGAGGCACTGTACGATTATGAAAAAGATTTATAGATTATTTGAATGAGTGTCTTGGTTTGCCACAACTCTTTCTAATTTCAAAACAGTGTGTTTTATAACAAGACGCAGAAAGGCTGGATTAATTCCATAAATATACCTAATGTAATTTTAAGAAACATTAAGGGTTTGTGTTGCTTTTGGTCCTCATAATGATTAGTTGCTAGGGGGGAAGCTCTTCTAACATCCAAACAGTTGCTAGGAGATTAAGAAAGCATGGAAGCCATACTGTCATAAAAAAATATCTAAGAATATTGAAATAACATCGTATTAATGCTCGACTATTTTCCACAATAATGGACAAGAAATTATAACTAGATTTTTCGGAAATTATAAATAACCAGTTTTTTCGGTGAACCCACTGATCTGAAACTAGTGAATAATATTATTTTTAAATTAATCTTTTTAGTTAATGCTTGAAATATAATAAATAATTTTTACTAGCTTGGATTTTAGTACTGTGGAATGTAATTTGGCTTTCTAAAATCCCACCTTTAAATTTCGTATTATTTTTATAATAAAATTTAATATTGAACAAATATCTGTCTTTTTTTATAAAAAAAAGATATATTTTGAAACTCTATTCTATTATAACAAAATATTTTTACGTATCTACTTATATTAGATTTTGATTTCTTTTTTAAAAAATAGCCAACTATTTTGTTTTGATCACAAGAATTATCGGTAAAATGTACATGAAAATATAATTATATTCCAGAAAATAAAAGCAAGGCTGTTTCTATAGCATTTTATAACGAAATTAATCATTATATATTCACTTCAGAATAATATAATCATTTGAAATTCAACATAATTTTTTGTTGATTGAATAATATAAATTTAATACAGAAAATATTACATATTTAAGAATTTTTTGTCTCAAAATATTTAATTCTTTACATTCTTAAAACCTAGATCGTTACTGCAGTAGCTATTGCTGATTTCTGAGAAATAAATTTATTGACACCAAAATGTTTGATTTTTCAGGAAATAATTTAATATTTTTGAATTGATTTATATGAAATTATTTTTTGTTGCTTTACAATAAACATAATAGAAGATTTTCATATAGCTTCAAAAATTATTTAATTAATTGGAAGATAATTTTACATTCGCATAAACATAACGTGTTGCACATGGATATATGTATTCAACAAGGAAATATCGTATTTTCCAAAATATTAAATTTATTCTAACATTGTTGCAATACTAATTATAGAAGAAAATGCCATAAATGCCCAAAAAACAGCAACAAAAATTTCAACCAATAAAAATAACCATTCAATTTTGAACAAATTCTCATTTTTTTCAATATATATTAAGTTCAAATCTTACATTCGGGGAGTAAAAAAATAATTAAGTATGTAAAATAGCAAAAAATGAGAGCAAAAACTTCTTTAAACTCTTTAACTAACATCGGATTATATGCACTTCAATAAAAAAAGTGCCAATCGGAATAATTAATAATAATTTTTTTTAATAATAATTTAATTAATAATTTTTAATTTAATTTTAATTTAATAATAATTTTTTTTCGCTTGTCACCTGAATTTATCCGAAAGAAATAAAACCTTTTCACCAATTTGCTGGAGTAGTAATCCATACCGTATACTTAGCAATCGAGCGCATCAAATTTATCGCTTCGTTGATTTTTTTTTCGAACAGGAAAATCGAAATCATTGACGTAAAAACTGATAGCAACCAACTTTTCACTTCAATAAGGGCTCTTTTTACTTGTATTCCCGTTCAAACTCCAGGTTCGATAACGTTAATAATGTTTTATACTTTTTTAAAAAAAAATCTAAAAGTTCATATCCATGAACAGTTTTCATATTGGATTATTTCGCTTTGTTCGGAAAAGTGAAATTTATTAAAAATTATAATAATAAAATTAACTTTTATCTAAAGAATTAATTAACAGATATTCGAAATGCTTTTAAAATGAGCATATAAAGGGATTTGGAAGTATGTAGGACCAATAATGTTCAGTTGAAATATAAAATGAAGTTTGTGTGAAAGTAATAAATGGCTTGACGTAGACTTGATTACATAAACTTACGGAAATTGCATTCAGAAGTGCAAATTACAGTATAATTCACAATATTATTACTTTTCTTTATTTAAAAAAGCACTTCCAGGTGAATATCTCGAGCACAGGGTATAAAAAATTTTAGATTATTGTTTACAAAAGAAAAAAAATTAAGTTTCTGTTGACTGAAGAATTTTGAGTTTCGACGTATATACCATTCACAATTAAGTAACCGCATCCAAATTGTTTTCATGTTCCGCTTTACAACGGAAAGAGGGGTGCAGTAACCTCTAAGGGTATGTGCCCCTGTTCACCTCTAAGGCAAAAGTCTGACTTCTAGCTCACATACATCATAAACTCTTTTTACGGGACAGATTTCATTCATGCATCTCACAGATCGCAATTTAGATCTGCAACAGAGAACTATCACCTCTGAGACAGTAACCCCCAGTGGATTACTCTCGATTTGGAGAACTTTGTGTCTACGACAGATTTAACGTGCGTCAGCCACCACACACACACACACCGAGTCTCCGGCTGGCAAGTTCGAACTTGCAGCCTAAGGGATGAAAATCTAACGATCTACCGTTCAGAATTTCCCAGCCCAACTTCATCAAACTCAAACCTGTTATTTAGGCACAGTATCATCCATAGAAAAGGATATTTATTCATGATTGTTTAAGATAAATTTTTGAGTTTCAGAAACGTTTAAATATACATTAAAAATAATTTTCTTCCTACGTCGACTGGTTATACTATTGGTTTCACAAAAATTAGTGATTTCTAAAATGATAACTTTAGTAATAATTTCATAAAAATATTATACTTATAGAAGTGTATATGATAAATACATAACATGGAAAAATAAATCTAATCTTCGTATTTTTATCATCAACAACGTAGAAAATTTCAAGATAAATTATTTATAAAGGGTTTGAGTTTCTTTACAATAACAAAACGTATTGTTGCAAAATAAAATATTTTTAAAGGCAATTAAAATAAATGGAACAAGTGCTCCGAGCAATTCTATTAATATTATTCAAAATTAAATTTCTACTTTTAAAAATTGAAAATTTTATAAAATTGTAACATTCTTGATGCACTATTTTTATAGCTGTATTTAATAAAAAAATTCCATTTAATTTTGAATGAATTAATATTTAAGTTAAAAATTCTTTACATTTTAACAACAATAATGATTTCATTAGAATAATAATGTAACGAAGGTTTCAGTAGGAGGTTATATATATATATATATATATATATATATATATATATATATACTATGTAAGTGTATACCTGAATTCATGAGTAAAACATTAAGGTTAGATAAAACAAATATTAAGAAATATTTTTGTACAGAAATTTGGGATCGGAGGGGAAAAAATATAAGCTGAAAAAACAAAACAAAATAACCTGAGAAAATAAAATAATAATAAAATCGCAATAAAATATTTTTTGGTATTTAGATGGTAAACAATTTTAATAACGTAGAAAAATTAAATATGAATTCATGAAGAAAACTATTGAATAGTTATTGAGGTTTATATAGATTTTATCTTCATTAAAAACTTACCTAAAAATGGTTAAATATCAAAATGAATGTAAATACTACATTTAAAAAATTTAACAACATCTTAAACTAAAATTTTCCACATTCTATCGAGAAAAATATGTGCAGAAATGAAATTTGAAATCTAAAGAAAATGTTAAGAATTGAGAAGTTACAACTGAATCATTAAAATTTACCAATTACAATATCTTTACTTATTATTTTCCTTAAAGAAAGCAAAGAAATATCAAAGCAAAATGAAAGGGAAAATTTTTTTACGAAATATATCTGCAAATCACCAAAAAATGGTGGTTTGGAAATTCTTATAGAATGATAATAAGAACAGAAATTGGAAGAGAAAATATTTTTTTTCTATTTTTTGAAAGATTTATTCCTTTACGATTTTTTTTAGAATTCTATTACAAACATTTGATATATTTGCGTTTTATTATTCGACTTTTGTGTAAAAAGTTTTCATTATTTCCATGCTATTATCTTGTATTATTTTCATGTTATTACGGTCTTATTTTTAAGAATGTGTTAAAAGCTTCTCAAAAAGAAGATTATATCCATAGCCATCATATGTATTTAAAAATCTTATTTTTCATTTTATTTTAATTTACGCTGTCTACGTGTCCACGTAAGTGCGGGTGCATTACAAGACGATCACGTGTGTATGTATATGAGTTAATGTGTTTTTCATCTAGTAAATAGTACAACATTAGGTACTTATGTATTATATCGTTTTCGCCATCGATCGCCAACGGTTTAGTAACTTTTTGGCAAAGGATTTCAATTTGGCGATAAAGATTAATGGATAACATCATTACTGGGTTATCATAGCTGGCGGTTTAGCAACTCATTGGCGATTACTTCAAATTTGGTGATAAAGTTGGACGGTATACCCAATAATGTTGAGTCTCTCTCTCTCTTTCTCTCTCTCTCTCTTTCTCTTTCTCTCTCTCTCTCTCTCTCTCTCTGTGTGTGTGTGTGTGTGTGTGCGTTTCGGAACTTTTAGTTTTTATTACTTACCCTTTCACCTTAATTTATACTTTTTTTACAATATATTTTTCACAATATTTCGGAATAAAGCGGAATTTCACACCTTTTTAAAATAAAAAAATATCTCCTTAATGATATACTTTTAACAATTGGGAAAATTTTGCTATTTCCTACACTTTTTATAAATATTTTTCACTTAATTTGGTTGGTTGGTTGGTTCTAATGGCACTTGCCTATGGACAAGCTCGCTGCTGGACCCAGCAGCAGATTTAAGCCGAGTGAAGCGTCTCTTGTTTCAAGTAGCGCCAACTAGGGCCAAGAGTACGACTTTTGCTACACACTCATCTCATTCGCTTGCACAACCCCTTTTTACAGGGGGGCACATTCACACATCTCACAGATAGTACACAGAATAACAACCATGCCCGAACCAGGACTCGAACCCGGGACCTCCTGAACACGAGGCAGACGCGCTACCCCTGTGCCAGCAAGCCGGCTACACTTAATTTAAAATAATGAATTGTGCAGTTACCTTGATATTCAAATCATTTTCATCAGCTGTTTATTTGCCTGATTTTCTTCCATTGTTGAAAGCTAGACAGGATGAATTATGTTCAATATCTAAAATTTACAAAGACAAACAAACAAATAAACTTAGAATGTGCAAAATTTAAAAATGATACATTGAACAGTTTATTGTTTGATAGCGTTATGGGATTTTATCCATTAAAATGGTTAATGTAAACAATAAATTTAATGTAGTTAAGTCGATAAATATATAAAACAACTTTAATACCATACAATTTCTTAGAATCATGGCTTGAAATTATATTTAAAGGAATTATCTTTAAAAAAATTATAACTTATACTTTTGGCCTATTAATTGGTCTAGACCAATTAATCATTGTTTTTAGAAAAGAATTTTAAAAAATTAAGATAAAAGCAATATACAATATAATTTCGTAAAAGCCAAACACAACGTCTGCATATTTGTCTGTGTAATGAATTAGAATCTTTCTAAACAATTTGCATTCAAATAAAGTGGGAATAAGTCATTCTGTAGAAATTGTTTCACCTGTTTTTAAATATAAGCAATGCTGAGTTAAATTTGTAGCACGATTAAATAAATTTCATATATAATAGACAACAAAATATAAATATTCTTGATTTAGTTTAATAATGAAATATTTTTAGATAAGATATATAGTTCTAATCTGATTCAACAAAGCAAATATAAAAGTGAAGTGAAGATCTTCTAAAGGCTCTGAAATTTAAAATAACCGGGTATTTGCGATTTTCATAGCTCTTATTATGGGGCAGTCTTAGAAATCAGTCATTAGAAAGGTTCTGTATAAGATAAGCAGAAGTTAATGAATATTAATTGCCTGGTATTAACCTAATTTTAATGCTAGGCATTTCAGCGAATGAATGAGCAAGGAGTTATAGGAATAATTTATCTGGAATCAAATATAACCAGAATTCATGGCGAACCTATTGGTTTCTTGCGCTCATTAGTATCAATACTTATAATGTACAAAATGATGTTATCGTCTGCTTTCAATGAAAATTATAATATCAAAAGAGACAAATTGAATTTTTAACAGAAAGGCAATAGTTAATTTCTTCCAAAAATTATTAATCATTTGTTCTGCCTCTGATTGAGAAACTTGCATATGTTTTAAAGATTGGCTAAATCGCTAATTTGAGACTAATAAAAACTGCGCCAAAAGGTGAACTAAGATAAAGAAAAATTTATTTAAAAATATTGGCATAGTAGTTGCAAATTTAAATAATGTAAGACTTTTATTAATTTTTAATTATTTTGTATGCATTAAAGTATTATCATGTTTCTACTCAAGAAGAAATTGGCTCAATTCAACCTGATTGTTTAGCAGGAAATGGGCCTATGAAAACATAATAAGAGTGATTTTCATTTATATTAAGAGGACAGTAATTTAAATTTATTCAAATAAATTTATAAAAAGCAACATGCCATATTTAACATTCATACGTATCATATCAAGAACGCAATTTTACGTAAGTTTTTTATAACTAATCAATAATTTAGTGTTTATATTCTCAAATTCATATTAAAAAGCGAACTTTTCTTTATTGTTAAAATTTTGCTCATAATTATATTATTTTATAATAATAGAAAACTTTTTTACTATAATTGTTTTATAATTGTATACTTTTTAATGATCTTTCTGTATCTGGATCTATCTACAGATATATGCGATGGACTCATCTATAGATATATGTATCTATACAAGTAGAATCGTTTGAATAAAATTTTAATTAATGTAATTTATGAAATACATTTGTGACAAATTATATTCATCATTTTAATATAAATTGTACTTTACATAAAGAGTCAAAAGTTTTATAGATAATTGATCATGCTAGCATTGGGAAGCTTGCACGATTTTCTAACCAATGACTTTAATCAGACTACGTTTTATTAACCGACTAAGACCTATTTAACAAAATGAGTTCTTAGAAGAAGGATCCGTTGTTCCTGATCCCTTTCCAACTTCGAAAGAAAACTTAATTGTGTTTCCAGTAGCCTAGAAACAGGCCTTCTTCCGATTACTCACTATTCCTTCATCCGTCAGAATTCCGAAAACAAACCCACTTTTTAGTCTCTGATAAATTTTTCATTTGGGGTCGATGGTCCATGTTTTCAGAGGTCCGGGAAATAGTAGCATTATCGTGAGGCACAGAAGAGGGGAGGGGTCCAAGTGCATTAAGTATTAAGAAAGCAAAATTGTGTATTTTCATCTAATAGAAAAGGAATTAAATTCTAAATATTTTAATAACTAGATAAGAAGCCCTGTTTTTGTTCAAAATAGTCTATCTGATAGAATAGGCGTAATTGAGAAAAGAAAAATTGATTCACTTAAGAAAATCAAATTTTGTGTTTCAGAAATATATTTGCCGAAATTCTGATGCAGTATTTATAGTAATTCCAAAAAGCAGATATTGCATAATTAAAATAATACATTTAGCAAAAATATGAACAATGATTATTCTCACATAAATAATCAAATTACAGGATTTTATTATTTTTTAATAATTTGTCATGCTTAAATAATGGGGATTTAAAAGACATCAATAAATTCTTTGATTAAAAGATTCTGTCTCAAGACAAATTTGTTTTATTTTATATAACACTTTCAACTATACGAAACTGGCATAAAAATGTATTCTAATGTTTAAAAATGAAACAGTCACTAATAGGCTTACGCATGATATCAAGTTAAATTGCCATTGGCAATGCTTTAGATGATTTTTCTGTATTTGAAATAAATCTGAACAAAGTTTTCGTCCGTCTTAAAAAACAGTTGACCAGGGTACCTTAAAAGTAAAACCCTCTATTAATCTGCAATGCATTAATTCGGGTTCTTATAATAAATAACAAAGGTAGTTGTTATACAGTATTCAGAAAATTAAGTAATCAATGAAAATGAATTGATTAGCAATCAACTCATTCGTTTTTTTTAAATTGGTATAAAAAGTATCAAGTATTTATCAAAACCTAAAGTATTATTGTTTGTTATTTTTCTCCCCATGGATAATATAGATCATAAACCAAGTTTCAAGGAATTACGTCAATCCATACATATTCTATATAGAAATGATTATGGTCCCTTTAATTTAAACGACCAGTTTTTCACATAATGAAAACTTCAAAGGAAAATGATTGAATATTCTACTTAAAATGGAAGTTTTCTGATTACTGAGCGAAATTACTAGTTTCCACTAATTTCCACAACTTGCATCATAATATTCAGTAACTATTTTTATTTGTAAAGGTTTATTTTGCAACCTTTTCATATGAAGTGACCATGAAAGTAATAAACGATAAGTAAAAGACATATTAAATAATTATAATATCTTATATGGGATATTTTATAAGAAAAAGATTTGCTGAAAAGCAATTTTAAAAAATTGGGTATTTGAAAATATTGAAAAGGGCAATAACATTCATTCAAAGGAAGAAGAATTTCTCATTACTAAAAATGTATTCTCTTCAAATGAATTTATTACTCTACCTAGACGATGAAACATATGGTCCCAATTACTTCATAAACTCTGGAGTAATTAGGGAAGCCTTGAATTAAATGAAAACGCCTCTTTCATTAATGCTGATTATTTATTTATTTACCTATTTATGTATTTAATGTATTTAGTGAAAAGAAGCAATGATAACTTTTACAATGAGTGTTTGTCGATTTTCAAAATTACGAAAAGTGACTTATTGAACCCCACTTATCTAGAATAATAGCCATGAAAAATAATTATTGTTGATTTCATTTTCTTATCAGATTACTAGAGATATTTAATATTTTCCTATAGTTTTTTCTGCCACGAATTAAGAAAATTTTAAATAAATATAAATGTATTCCTTCTAATCTAATATTTAATGAAAATACGAATAATTAAACTAAGTAATCGCTATGGAAAATTACATTTATAACAATTCGTACATGAATACAATCTTCTACTAGCTCCAGCGATATGCAAGTCCAAATAATTTTGTTGAAATTTTGCACATTAAAATTAAAACAAAAAAAGGAGAATTTTCTTTTTCTTTTAAGTAAAAATATCTATAGCCATCGGTCTAGCATTTTTATGCATCTTTTCTAATTTATGAAGTTTAAAGTAAATTTTATGTATTAATGCTAGACATACGTCTATTTATTTCTCTTGAACTTTCCAACACCATATACCGATAAATTGATACATAGCATTGCTTTATTGCATTAATATATTTTTCATCAGATGATATTGCCTAAAGTTTAAATTCAAAAATATTCTCATATCCACTATGCCCATATTTAGGTTTTTTGAGTATATGTTCACAGACCAAAATTATTTCTAGCTTTCAGGAAATTTACAGTGAAAACAAAAAAAAATTTTTTTAGAAATATCAAACAGGGATTTCTTATATTTAAATGAATTTTCAAAAACAATTCTAAAAATAATAATTATTAAAAGCGAGATATTCTTTAAAAATATAACTTCTTTTAATGAATTCACATTAGCAGTGTATAGAAATTAGCAAAGCAAACTAAGAGAAAGTTTATTCGAGAAGAAAAAAAGCTTCAATTTATTTGTTTCAATTTCCGTACTTTTTTTAACTGAAAAGCAATAAGAAAACAAAAGGTAGTTGAGTTTTGAAGATAAGGATTCGACTTACTTTCTAAAACAAAATATCCTTAATTTTTTTATTCGGATACAATATTCAGCTCCCCAGATAATTAATAATTTGAGAATGTCTCGGCGATTTATTGGATGGCACAATAACCATAGAAACTATCTACTCATACTATTAACCAATACGTTATATATTCTATCAACGAAAACTAAACTTTAACAATGCAAATTGCTTGAGGTAGACTCGTATCTCTTGAAATTTATTCTTTGTAAAAAAGATAAAGCAATATATGATTTTCTATTTTTTCAACCTCTTTAGACTCACGAATGAAGTGAAGTGACAGTATTTGGAAATAAAAGTGACGGATAAATTCACAGAATTTTTAATAAATAAAAATATAATTTTCTGAAATGAGCCTTTAATATGTTTTTAACTCTAATTTCAGATATAAACAACTATTTAAAAACTATTTGAA
>JAOUZG010023955.1:0-14948 GCA_026289955.1 Argiope argentata | reverse complement strand
AAATATTTTTGTCGCTGAGAAATTGATTCAGGCGTTTCAAGAGCACAGATTCGTACACTTTACTCAAGCTACTAAGTAGCGAGATGGGACGGAAATTTTGAGGTAAAGACAAATCAGATCTTGGTTTTGGGATAGGGACAACCACAGCTGTTTTCCAACTATCGGGGAAAAAACAAAGTTCCATCATTCTATTAATTAAATAAGTCAAATATAAAATAAATTTAGGGGTCAAATTTTTAATCATGCAATTAGTAATCAGATCCAATCCAGGCGATTTGTTGGGCTTCAGTTTCTTGATAAAAATCAAAAGTTCCGAGGGCACAACCGGCTCCAAGTTGTTTACGTGTGGCGCTGTCAGATATCTCCCCAGCTGATCGCTGACGTAATCGTTTAAAGGGACGTTCTTTGTCCACAAGTCAGCGTGTGGCTCAAATTGCTTTTGTAGGCTGTCAGCCAAGACTTCCGCCTTTTCGATAGGAGCAAGGGCAAGTTCCCCCGTTTCCCCCCTCAGCGGGGGGACCGGAGTGAATGGTTTCCTATAGAAAGAGGTGCGGCGCCACAATGCCTGCACATCTTCATTGTATTCCTGCAGTCTATTAGCTTGCCGTTGCTCGAAGTGACCTATTTTTAACCCTTCTATCTCGGACTGAAGCTGTCGCAGATTGCGTCTAGCTTGTGGATCTCTAGAACGCTGCCAAATTCTGCGCCAGTAATTTCGCAGTTTAATTTTTGATTGGATTTCTAAAGGAAGCTTTTCTGGAGGTTTCTTAAATTTTGGTTTTGAGGATTCTGCGAGTACCTCGGTTAAGATTTTGCCTAGACAACCAACTGCAAATTCTGCGTCATCATTGCTATTAATTTTGAAAGGGGGAAGGGGTTTTGAATTTAAGATATGCCGAAAGTTCTCCCAGTTGGTGGATAATTGTGCTGGTGAATTTAGAGTAAATTTTCCGGTATTAAAAGTCAAAACTACCGGAAGGTGATCTGAATCTAATAAATTTAGAACTCTAATTTCAGAGTTGAAAGGAATTCGCTTTAATATAGCGATATCTAGTACGGAGTCATTTGTACTAACATGATTAATGTGGGTTGGAGAGTGGGGTGCCAAAACATTGACTCCGTCTACATTAGATAAATATTTAAACAGTGCAATACCTTTGCCTGTGTTTTTGTAGTTGTTCCAAGCGATATGACCTGCGTTCATGTCGCCCGCAATGATGACGTTTTGGCCTAAACTTAAAAGTTTTTTGAAATCCTCCAGAAAGTTGTTGTTACGTGGACCCCCAGTCCTCACGTAACCTGACACAATTTTGATGGGTGGTATGTTTCCTAACTTAACCTCAATAATTGTCGCCTCCATCCCCGATAAACAGGGGGTAGGGATGACGTGGTGATCAATTATTGATTTAACATAAATACAAGTGCCACCGAAAATGCGCCGATTTCTTACATTTACGTTTACGGGTCTATCATTTCTGTAGACCCGATAATTAGCGATTAGGGGTGTGTGCTCCGGAGGGAGCATGGTCTCTTGGACTAATAACACATCGAGCTGCTGTTCTAAAACAAAGTCACGAACTTCAGCGATCTTGTCACGCAAACCATTAGCGTTCCAAGTGCAGATCTTAAGATTATGCAAGTCTATTGTCGAGAAGAGAGTGAAAATTAAAGTGCGGGACCGCCGTTACTAAGGCTGACATATTTCTCGAAAAGGAAATATGCCATGTCAGCTCCGTGTGATGCTTCACGGATTAACGGGAGAGCCAATTTAAAGGCTTGGAGTAGAAGAGGTGCATCACACCAATCTTCTCTCATCAAAACAGCTAGACCTGAAAAGATGTCGGTAAAAATTTTGGTATTAACAGCATCAACTGGGACCGACTGTTTTGGAATAGAATTAGTAACAACTGAGGTGGTTGGTTCACGCTCTTTTGGTACAGACAGAGAAGGAAACTCAGACTCTGCTTTTAGAGCCTGAGCGAACGACACATTATCATTTATCTTCCTGGAATTAATTTGAGGTCGATGCGTCCTGGGTGGGTCCCATATGGACTGATTGGAGGGGGTGTTGTTTTTTGAAAATTTATTGGTGGCTTGTTGTCTACCACCGGTTTTAGGGAATCTGGGGCATTGGCGCCAGCTAGCCGCGTGGTCACCTGCACAGTTTGCACACTTAAGTTTATCCTCGAAGGCTAGAGGACAATCTCTAGCCCTGTGAGGTCCTGCACATTTGACACATTTCATAGGAAGCTTGCATGCTTCAGAACTATGAAAGAAACCTTGACACCGCCAACATTGAGAGGGCCCCTTCCTACCTCTGTATCGCTCGACCGAAATTTTTGTGCCAAACATTTCAGTCAGCGTGTAAATTGTGTCAGACAGAGGGCCGTTTGTGATTTGCACATAAAATAACGGCATTGGAGACTTCGTCTGAAATTTAGACAGTTGAGTAACACTAACAACTGCAAAGCCTTCCTTGTTCAATTCCTCTTTGATTTCCTCAATAGGAGTGCAGGAGGGAAGTCCTCGAAGTACGACCTTTAAGGGTCTATCTGATTTAAGCATAAATGTTTTAAACTCTGCACCTTGAACTTCGAGGAGTCGGGAAAGGCTACGGTGCTCTTCTTCTGAGTCGACAGTTAATTTTAAAAATTTGTTGCTCATTTGTGAGCGCAAAGAAGGGGCCTCTAATTTTAAAATATTCAGCATAAATTTAAAGTCTGCCCTAGGTGTGACGAAGAAGGGCGGTATTCTTCTTCGTTTTGGCTGTGCAAGTGATGGCTCGGCATCGACCTCGTCGTCTAATGCAACCTCTTCAACGCCTTCAGGCTGAGTTATAATTTCAATATTATTACAATCAGTTTTTACATTTTTATTTTTCCTAGTTAAGTGCGGGGGTGGGGCTATAAAGCCTTCCTCATCCGCTGTTCTTTTTTTGTTTACATTTAGTTCAACTTTTTTTCTATTAATCAAATCTAGATTGCTTAATTTTCGCCTAGGCGAATGTTTCACATTTTTTTCATTACTACTATTATTACTGACAGAATCATTTACTTTTTTACCATTAGCATTGACATTTTTAGCATTAGATATATTATTAACAGTAACATTTTTATCGACAATAACATTTTTATGAACAATAGCATTTTCAACAACAACATTTTTATCAATATCATTATTAACAATATTATTATTACTTTCACTATTAGAGGTTGCATTAGCCTCGTGATACCTTTTACAAATTACATTTACCTCTCCAATGCTCACAGGGAGCTTGAAGAGGGGGATGCCTAACTTATCTAACTGAATTTTAAGTATTTGACTCACCCGATTAATTTCCTTCATTGCTTGGGCGTACTCGCTACTGTCAGATTTGTGGCACCGGATGGCTTGCGCCCAGCTTCCAAGGGTGTTCTTTGTTGCAATCGCTTGGATGATCTCCAGGTGGTTTTTTACGATGTAATCCTCGGACACCTGGAGGGATGACGGGGACACTGGTCGCTCACACACATTTGCACGAGATTCACTATTCGTGATTTCACTATTTTGTGCACACATATTGATATCATCTACGCACATAGCACTGGCACTTTCACTAATTGAAGCACAATCTTGAGGCACTATTTGGTGGGCACTTCCGCTTTGGACTTCCACGGCTGGTGGCACTTCAGCGGCTGGTGGTGGCTTCCGGTCTCCTCCACTGGCGTTGGTGGTGGCTAGGTCACTGGTGGCGTTGGCTCGCTGACTAATGGGGGCGGCTTGGTCACTGGTGGCTCGCTGACTGTTGGTGGCAGCTTGGTCGCTGGTGGCGTTTGCTCGCTGGCTGGTGGTGGCGGCATGGTCGCTGGTGGCTCGCTGGCTGAGGCTGGCGACTTCCATGTCCTCGTCCGAGGAAGGTAAACTTGATAGCTCCTCTCCACTGGAGCCCTGAAAAGGGCGCGTCCGGCTGGCAGGGGGTGGCTGTCTTTTTCTCCTCTTTTTCTTCAACTCATTCATCTTATTTTTTCCATGCGAAAAGATCTCCGGTTCCGCAAAATGCGGAGCTCCAGAATCGTAGGTCCGATTCATAGCAAGGCTACGGTCGAACTCAAAAACTAACCTTACATTGATAGGAACCTTACAAAAATTTAAGCCCGCTGATTGGTTGGACTCATCCTACGTCAGGACCTGTGATGTCAACTGATATATTAGTGTACTAATAGCTATCCTTTGTTCTATTTTTCACATAACTACTTAATCTATATTATTTTTTCCATACTTTTTGAAATGTCTGTGTTTTCGGAGACTAAACTTCCAACTTCATTTTGTAATGAAGTTGAATCATATGCACAGAATGTAATTGCTGTTCGCAGCGATGTGAAAAATTTAGAATTTTTAAGAGACAAAATAATATAATAATAAATTCCCATTTTTTGAGCAACGAATATTTTTTCATGAGAGATTTAAAATAATTTGTATAATTTTTCCAAAATTTATCTTTCAGGAAAATTAAGCATTTAAAAACTTATCTTATTTTCAATTGAAAAAAATTTGGAGCCAAATTTTTTAGGCCATTCCTTTTTCTCAAATTGGAAGTTGAAACGGAAGCCAACTTTCGTTTACCAATTTTTTTTATTTTCATTCGGAAAAATTTCAAGGATTTTTAAATGAATTCTAGTTTTTTTTTCTTTCTGAAATAAACTTTTTACAAGTTGATGTTTTTACCAAACTTGGTACATAAGCGTTAATTTGGGGAAAATAATATAAATTCTCTTGTGGTTTTTTACAGATATAGCTCATGAATATAGAGTAGATAGAAAGCAGCACAATTTGAAGCTTATAACAGTTGGATATTCAAAATTTTTTAATTTGAATGTTTTTTTAATTCACGGAAAAAAATTCTAGTTAGCTAATTTTTATAATAGAGAGCACCATGTTGTAATTTTATTTCGTTTCCAAAAGACGAATAATTATAAATGTTTACAAATGAATAAAATAAATGATACAAAGAAACATATTTTAATTGATGCAGAGAAATTTTTTGTTCACAATCTCTGGTTTATTTTGAATTCCAATTTGTGTTGGTCAATTTTCCGAATTTCGCTATCCATTTGTAGCATTCTTCTAAAATTTTCACATCCCTGCGTCAAAAAATTTGGTTTGGAGTAAATGATTCCACTTCATTATAAAATGGTAGGAAGATTTGTCTCCAAAAACAAAGACATTTCATAAAGATTAAGAGAAAGAAACTGTATGAATTTTTTATGTCTAAGACCAGAGAAGCGATGCGCTAATCTTTAGACATCACATTTCATGACGTAGGATGAGTCCAACCAATCAGCGGGCTTAAATTTTTGTAAGGTTCCTATCAATGTAACTCAGTAGCTTGAATAAAGTGTCCGAATCTGTGCTCTTGAAACGCCTGAATCAATTTCTCAGCGACAAAAATATTTTAATATCAGAACAATTTGGATTTCGAAAAAATTTGTCGACGAATCACCAACTAGTTCGTGTTACAGAGTTGATTCATGACGGCTTTCAAAAGTCTACAACCACAGGTGCACTTTTTCTGGACGTAGCCAAAGCCTTTGATAAATTTTGGCACGATGGCTTATTATTCAAGCTCATGCGACTTGATTTTTCGGCTCAATTTGTCAAAATTCTACGCTCGTATCTAACTTCACGTAATTTCAAGGTACGAGTAAACAATGTAATTTCTTCACCCAGACCAATCCTAAGCGGTTGTGCACAAGGAAGTTTACTCTCCCCAACTCTCTTTAACATTTATGTTAACGATCTACCGAGAGCTAGGAATTGTCACTTAGCGATTTTCGCAGACGATACCGCCATCCTTACACAGCATAGGGATCCACAGACAGTCATACACAACATTCAACAGTACATGACCTTTCTACAGTGCTGGCTCAAGGGCTGGAAGATAAAAGTCAACCCAACTAAATGCGCGTGCCTCCTCTTTTCTAACAAGAAGAAAATGCCCGATCTAGAACCTATCCAAATTTTTGGCCAGCCCGTCCTCTTTGTAAATGAGTACAAATACTTAGGGTTGTTACTAGACGCAAAATTAAGCTTTAATAATCATATTAAAGCAGCCCACGCAAAAGAAATTATGATGAGTAAAAAACTCTACAGCCTTTTCTCTCCTCGGAGCAAGCTATCGATTAGGCTCAAGCTGCTGCTCTACAAAGCCATAATAAGACCAACTGTTATGTACGGTTCCAAAATCTGGGGGGGGGGGGGCACTTCAGCAAAAAATATTAAGAAGTTGCAAGTTCTACAAAATGGACAACTGAGGAGAATAGTGAACGCTCCCTGGTACGTCAGAAACAAAATTATTCATGACGACCTCAAAATTGATCCTGTTTCGGAATTTATTAAAAGAACATCAATTAAGTTCTTCGAAAAAATACCCCAGATTCGTAACGAATTACTCCAACTACCTGTATATGACCAAACAAAGCCTAGCTCTCGTAAGAGGCCTAGAGCCGATATTGATAACATCTTTGTAAACTTCCCAGCCGTAAAAAAGCTGAGGACTAATCAACTCGTTACCAATCTGGAGTCTTAAATTTTCAAAATTATACCTGTTTAGGCCATAGATAGCTACGATGTGCTACACGCGATATTTCCTGGAATTATGTATTTTTTCTAACTAAGCAAAATAGCCCACCCCAGAATTAGAAGGCACGTGCAACGTAACTCCATTAAATTTCTCAATAGCCCCATAAATAGTATAAACCTATTATTTTAATTGTATTAATTATTTACCAATAAAAAAGAAAAGAAAGATTTTTTTTAATTAATTACCATCTTTGACGTTAGAGCTTTATTGCGCTCGTCTAAACTAGTTCTATTAATTTTAATGTACCCCCAACTTACAAATTAAAGAATTATTCAAAATTATGATGTGGAGGTGCTCGTGACCACTTTGTCACACCGCAAAACTCCGAAACATCACAACGTTGCCGTTGCCTTAAGGTTAGTTTATATGCGTCCCGGGTTCGATTCCCAGTTCGGGTATGGTTGTTCTTCTGTGTATTATCTGTGAGGTGTGTGAATGAGCCCCCCTGTGAAATGGGGCTGTACAAGCGAGTCTGGCGTGTGTGCCATTCTCATATAAGGTAGAAGTCAGACTTCTGCCCTCAAAAGATATTACAACTCTCTTTACGTTTTAAAGTGGAAACATCATCATCATGACAAAAAATATGTAATATGATCGTAAAGTATGTAATATAATCTTTAAATATAATATTCCCATAAATATATTCAAGTGTGTAATATAATTTTACATATATAATTACATATGTAATATAATCTTTAAATTTATAATTACATAAGTAATATAATCTTTACATATATATTCATGAGACCAAAAAAGATTTTTTTTTTTTTTTTGGAAATATGTCCTTTCAAATTCTTTGTCTCAGAAGAGGTTACTCAAAAATGCTTTAAGCGTATAAAATAGAATTACAGTACATTTCTTAAAACACTAACATGGGTTAGACTAAAAACATGGATTATACCTAATTTTTAGATTTCTGAAAAATTTAAACGAAATCCACTAACAAGAAGTTTGTCCGTCTCCATATTCGAGTGAATGTAAGCATTCACAACTACAAAATGTAAAGAAATAGGTAAATGCATTTTGGTATACATATTTAGCCTCTAACATAAATCCAAACCATATATTAAAACAAATTCTACAACGGATTACCCGCTAAATAATCTATGTACTTTTTATTAACCACTTAACTGGTTTGCCCGTATGACGTACGTGCATCGATTTATCGAATTTTGATAGTTGTAAACAAAACAGAAACCGTTCATAACGATAATAATTCAATGGCAAAATGACTTCGAATACGTAGATAAGTAAAGTAATCGATGGATTTCCATTTGAATCCAAATAAGAAAATACTGCCAAAATATAAGATGTCATCTTATTAGTTAGCAAAGAAAATAAACCTGTTAAGGGGTTAAAGTAAACACAATGGATCTAGAAACATATAGATACATGTATCAAAAATTGTAATTCTGAGCCAAATTGTGATTACAATTCGATGAAAAAAGAGCTTTTAAAATGCATTTAGGGTTTTTTTCCGTATTCCACTAAAACTGAAGAAGACAATGAGAAATAGAAATGCTGTAAAATGGATGCAATGGAGTACAAATTTCCTCTTGGCCAAAAAGATAAGATTTTTCAAAAAACTATATATAACTTACATGTTAAAAAAACACGAACATAAGCTGAAAGAGACAGATTCGTGATTTCTAATATTTAATACAAATAATAGATAATATCGATGTCTTGGAAGTGAGAAGAAAAGATCTCAAAAAGATATTTTTTATCCAATGTATTTGATATGCGGACTGAGATTATTCAAGACTATTCGAAAGGTTACAGAGTGAGCGGGGATTCCATTTGATATTAGGTCGTTACATATCAAATGGAATACATTAGGGTCGAATTCCTGAATTTCACTTTAGGATTGAAGGCCCGAGAGCGTTATTTATTAAAGGAATCAAAACGTAATGTGTTAATCGATTGAAACCACTGTAATGAAAGTATATAGGAGAAATTTATGAAATCGGCAACACGATTGCATCAATTAATCGCTTGTTGGAGCTCAATTCTTGATTCCCCCTCCAATCAACGGCTATTTTCAACAGCAGAGTTCAAAGCGGTAGAATCTTTTTAACGGGATGTCATTTCCTTGGTATTTTTGTCAATTATGCAGAAGAATTATTATTTCTGGTGAGAGTCACAATTCCTGAGTTTACAAAAACAATAACATGATTGTACTACTACAGCTAGAAGAATCACAGAAAATGTTGAAAAAAGTGGACAACTCCGATTCGAACTCTGGAGAGGCTTGTGAGGAAAGAACAGTTTACACCGCATCCATCGATGTGCCAAAAAATGGTGAATTAAAAGTTTCGAAAGTGTCCTATGATAAACCTATAAAAAATGTACAATGTATCTTGAAGAGAGAGAATGGAATTCATTTTATAAAGATTTCTTTTTCGATTCCCCAGAATTTGCTTGTAGATAACAAAAATATTTCTGAGTGTCAGAATTCTTTTTTGAATTCCAATTTTGACTTGGAAATAAAGAATTAAAAAATGGCACAATCGGCATTTCAGTATGCTTTCAAAGATGAGCATATTTCAGTATTTGATTATAGTGATTTCTGAAGATTCCAATAACAGAGCCGAAGCTGTTTATGAAAGGTTATATTTCTATTTATGAAAGGTTAGAATGCTGTCCAAGGATTTTCAAAAATAAGTTCAACCAAGAATAACCCTTTTGCGATATTTGTTGTGAAGGATCTAAATGGATGACTAGATTAGAAGAACATTATCGGAAATATAACGGAAAAAAATCTTGCGAGAGCAGATTTAGTGAAAAATTATTTTCTTTGAAAAGAAATCTCAACAATCATTATGCACGGGAAAGGCCCTTTGCGTGTTTTGTACGTGAAAAAGCTTTTGATCTAAATAATAGTCTTCTAATTCATATTCGGGTTCAAACTGGAGAGAAAAATTATAAATTTCGAAAGCAGTCATTGCTTTTGGTATCACGAGACTAAAAAAAATGGACATCAGTCAGGAAATCAGATATATAATTGTTTTTGAGAAATTTCTCCCATTTCTCTATTCAATTTAAATAGCTTACATGAGTTATGACAATTTAGTTTTTAAAACTATTGAATTAATGTTACAATTCTGAAACGTATTTTTCTGGTATCAAATCCATAAGGGGTAGCATGTTACTTGTTTCTCCAGTGTGTATTCTAATATGGTCATTAAGATAACCTTTATGAAAAAATTCTTTACTAAATACGTCGCACACAAAAGGTCTTTCACCTGTGTGTGTTTGATAATGGATGATGAGAATTGATTTCTGAATACATTCTTTTCTGCATATATTGCATACATAAGGCGTTTCGCTAATGTGTATTTTGTAACGTCTGTTGAGGCTCTGTTTACTAGTGAATTACTTAGGCCATAAAATGCAAGGATAATTCTTCTTACTGGAACACATTCCTGAATTTCCAGCCACAGAATTGTCTTTTTTGGGTAGAATTAGGTTCATTCAAGTCGGTAGCCATTTTCTTCTTCTTACTTTGAAACTGTGATTGCAATTCCAGCAAAGTACCTTCATCAATCTGACTCTATGACACTTTTCTTTTACCATTTTTTCCGCTTCTTGCTTCCTGGTTCGAGACCTGAATTCACAATCAAATTCGCTGTTCCAGGAGCTTTATTGTTATCTGAAATAGTTTTGTTGAGAACACATTCCATTGTATGAAATTATTTTTAACTTTATTCAACAAGTGCCGTTTGCGATCTTCAAATCGTAACATTTTACATTCTGCGCCTGTTGTTGCATGGATTAGATAAAATACAACTGATCCTCTTTGCTCTTCTGTGCCAATACTTCTTGATTCGGTGATATGAATCTTTTCATACCCCTCGCGTTGGTCGTTCCCAAGTATGTAAAGAGTTTCGAAATTCAATGAAGAAACTATAAAAGATGCATTTCTTTTACATTGGACAGCAACTGCCTGAACATATGGAGTAGGGTTACAAAATGAAATATCACAATGATTTCTAAGTTGTGCATTGTAGAAGATCTCTGCAGAGGTCCAGCACTTGTTTCCCTTTCGGCAAAATTAGTTAATTTCTTCATTATTTTGACACAGCGATAAAAAATGAGCTCAAGATTTTTAATTTCATTTTGTTGGTTAGCTTAATTTAAATTAAAACAACTGCCATTCAAATTTTCTGGCAGTGAATAAACTTTGTCATCATTTGTATAAAAGAAGCAAGGGTGATTCTCGCCATAAGTCACTACTTAGTAACAAAGATGGCACTTATATTGAGCTATTAATTTCAAATTGAAAAAAAAATCTTACGCATCATAAGTTTATAAAAATATTTAAATAGATGCAGAAATAGATATTTTCTTTTCTTAGAAAATTTCCCATTTCAAGCGTTGTTGATGAGATTTAAATTTCGTACCTATGGCTGTAGTTAAAGTAGATTCGCTGATGGATAAATTATGAGTGTTTATTTTGTTAACGGAAATATAATACATCTGATGAATGAGAATGGAATATCATGAAAAAAGGTCCGTTTCATTTGCCGCCATTTTAAATTCACTGCCCCTTTAATAGAATATTTCAATATATATTTAAGCATTTTTCAAATTGTGTTATAATCGGAACTCTGCTTTAGTAGCAGATCTTCATATACATATATACATTTTCCATTTTACAGTGTAGCTTTAATCAATCTTTGCATTATAGATGCGACTTTTACTTGGAAAATATATTCTTCAACTTGTAAATATTAAAATATATTCTATTTAAGAGTTTAATACTCATAAATTAATAATACTTTTTATTATTTTAAGATGTGTTGATCTTTTTAAATGGTAAGCAGCAAATTCAACAACTAGTAAAATATACGTATATATACGCGAGAACTCGCTCTATAGCAATAGCAACAGTTTGTCTGATAAACGAGTTAAATTATTTAAAAGATCATTAAAGATTTTGTATGCTTTACATCCCCGAAGAGATAGTTAAGGCTATTTTCACGTCAGAGCAATCAAAATAGAGCAACCATTTAACAGTGTGATTTTTTTTACCAAAACACTTAACATTGCAAAGCAAAATGACCTTCAAATTTCAGTTCAATATAACTTTACTGAATTCGATAATTTAATTCAAATTATATAAGAATTAATCTGCAATCAAAAAGAGAGAAGTTTATGTTCATTATTTTTAAAGTGAATTCAGCAAAAATAAATTTCTTTGAGATTTCTCTTTAGATTTTTATATTATTAACATCCTTTTCTGACAGATGAGCCATCTAAAGAAATGGCAAATAAAAGTTTTTTTTCAGCATTTTATCTAATATGGATTTCATTAACCTCATTAGCAAAAATGTTTTAACTTCAAAATCTTTGAGATATGTGACCTATAAAATTTTAATAATCACACATCGCCCTGTTTATTTAGCTATATGACTTCAGTTTCTGTCTTTATATTTGTTCATACAACTATATAACAGAAATTGGCAACAGTAATAAAAAAAAGGCTTTATTGAAATAATTTTCAGTATCACATGATTCAAAACTAAATGGCAATGCAAAAAGTTTAAGACTTTAAAATTTTAATAAAAAAAATACTTTATACTAAGAAATTCAACACTAAAAAGTAAGATGAATCCTAATATCTTGACCACTAACAGTGTTATAATATAAGAGGAAGAAATAATACAAAATGAAAACGGTAAAATCTCATTTAATTAAGGAAACACGTTTCTAATAAATAAGCTTAAAATCTTTTTTACAAATATATTTATGCATCTGAAACTTATATCTTTGAAACGCTGTGCTCCAAATTTCAGTACGGTGTAAAAATAATTTTTTGCTTTTGAAATTCTTTGGAAAACACGACAAACATTTCTTTTGTTTTTTAAGTAACTCACATGCTAACAATCATTTTAAAATTAATGTTACAATATGCAAATTCTCAACTATGAATCCATTTATTTGCAAGAGGTAAAAATGTAATTTGGCCAGCATATATCAACTGATTGATCTTTCTTATTAAAAGAAAATACATAAATTATTGAAAATAAGATTTCAAATTGAGTTTACAGAATTTATTAATTCATCACATATGACAAAAATATTCTTAGAAAGGAAAAAAATATCACAAAGATGTTGAGATCTTATATAATATAGAAATATTTATTTATCTGTTTACGAAAATGCATTAAATACGTGTTGTAGAGCACAATTCTTCAAAACATGAGGAAACAATTACTTGCGAAATTTGCCAATGGTATTCAAAATAGAATATACATTTTATTTAAATTGTCCATCGGATCAAATATCATTACTAATTAATCACCAAGGAAATAAAAAAGATTTCTTCCAATAACTCAAAATCAGAGTATTTCTCTAGATTATTACAATTATTAATCAATAAGAATGTCAAACAAAATTTCGTAATCTGTAAAATTTTGCACTTATTTGTTTTTTAATCTTTTCAGAAATACTCTGAAAAACAAGAAACGAAACGTTGATTATAATTTCATTTGGAAATATTCAATGTACGAATTAAAGCGAATAAAATAACAAGGTGACCATTTCTCGCTAGATTTAAAAACAATGAAAAAGATAAAGAGAAAAATTTAAAAACAATAAACATTTAAATGTAAGGCCACTTGAACAAAAAAAAACGTATTTTCATCACCTATTTCAAAATAAAAAACAATAGCTTTTATGTTTGAAGTAAAGAAATGTGCCCTTTCAAAATAGCAAAATTCCTATAGTAATTTTCAAAGCAAAATTGTAACTAGAACAATCTATTCAACTCAATAAGAAATTCAAAGTAGTTTCGTTCTATATTTAAAAAACTCATTTATGTTCTTAGCACATGAAATTCACTCGTGTTTTCTAATGTGATGTCTCTTACATTCGCTGCTGTTTGGGAAAAAATTCTCAAAAACTGGACATTTATGACATCTTTCTCCAGTGTTACTAGCATGGGTAAACTTCATTAGCAAAACTTTTTTGAAGACCTCACACACGAAGGGTTTGTCGTCAGTGTGATATTGATGATGGCTGATGAAACGCGGTTTTCGACAACATTCTTTTCAGCATATATCACACTCATAAGGCTTTTCGCCTGTTTTCAATTTCTTACTTTGAGTATATTTTCATGATTCATTTGAACATTCAGAACTGATGCGAGGTTTAAGAATGTGAAAAAAGATATTAGGAAACATGGTGAAAATCAAAGGGTAATATTTCTAAAAAGAAATGCACGTGCCTGTGAATTAAGAATTTACATTTAATTAAAAACTTTTACTGTGGTTTTATTCTCTTAACTGCACTAATAGCTATGAAATGGTTTAAAATTCAATGAGATTGTGTGCATAAGGGTAGCGCGTCTTCCCTAACAACTAGGAGTCCCGAATCATGCATGGTTATTCTTCTGCGTTCTCTCTGAAAGGTGTATGATTGTACCCCCTCCCCCATGTAAAAAGGGGACGTGCAAGGGACTGTAATGAGGGTGTATTTAATCATACTCTTGACCCTATAGTTGGCGCTACACTAAAACAAGAGGCGCTCCTTTCGGCTTAAAACTAGCCAATAACTCCACGAAGATTGTCGTTGACATGTGCCACTAATAACAACAAAAATATGAGATTGTGTTAAAAAATATTTTGTTCTAAAATGATCAATATGAGAATTTTTTGTTTCTGCTTCTTATGACCCATGAATCACGTTTCTGCTTCCTTTTCCTTATTTTCAATCGATAATAGGTTGCTCAAATCCTATTTATGATTATTTTTCTCTAAGATATGTTAATCAGATTAAGCACTAATCAGATTAAGCAAGAAGGATTATTCTCCTTCGGAACTGAGAAAAATAAAATATCAGAAATAAAATCTGGCAACATATAGAATTTTTTATCAGACGGGCATTGGTTTTTTAAAGAGCTCAATCGATTATACAAACACATATTTATATCTGATCTGAAGTCGATCTAATTGCAATATTCATTCCCATTGTAAAAGAAAAGATAATTATGAACCTTAAATTAGTTTTTGATAGTTGTGTAGTTAGAGATCTTTTTGATTTATATTCGTGATGTGAGAATATTTGGACCAAACTTAAAATAAATTGCAAACTCTTAACCAATTTCAGTATCTTCAAGGAATACTTCTTTTTATCGTTGGTGAATAGTTCAAAAGTATAGAAATGTGTTCATGCTTTTTACTATTTTAAGAAAATGTCAACAAAAATCTCTAGACGAAAGTAAACAGATTTCATTAAGTATTTCTGCATCCCAACTGTTTAATAATTCATTTTCAAATTGTCAGGGTCACTAAATTTTAAATTTATGTTTATTTAAATTCATTAT
>JAOUZG010023945.1:0-11890 GCA_026289955.1 Argiope argentata | reverse complement strand
AATCCCATCGTTGTGTGGGTACGTGAAGTCCATGAATGGCTTCAAATGATCTGCAAGCAGCTGAAGATAACCATTCCAGTCAATAATCGGTTCAGTTGCACCAGAGGACCGAGTCCATGCCATGTAAAAACAGCCCACACCATTATGCAGCCACCACCAGCTTGAACAGTGCCTTGCTGACAGTTTGGGTCCATGGCTTCGTGGGTTCTGCGCCACACTCGAACTCTATCATCAGCTCGTAACAACTGAAATTGTGACTCATCTGACCACGTCCCGGTTTTCCACTGGTCTAGGGACCAGTCGATATGCTCACGAGCCCAGGAGAGTCGCTGCTGGCGATGTCGTGCTGTCAGTAAAGGCACTCGAGTCGGTCTTCTGCTGTCATAGCCCAGGGAAGACAAATTTCACCGCACAGTTCAATCGGACACGTCCCACATTGATTCCTGCAGTTATTTGACGAAGTGTTGCGTGTCTATTAACATTGACCATTCTACACAGACGTCGGCGGTCTCGGTCGTTAAGTGCAGGTGGTCGCCCACTGCGCTGTCCATGATGGGATGGGATGAAGGAAATTTCATACTCTCGGCACACTGTTGATACTGTGGATCTCGGAATGTTGAATTCACTAACGATATCCACAATGAAGTGATCCATGCCAACTAACATTCCACGTTCAAAGTCTGTTAATTCTCGTCGTGCCGCCATAAATCACGAAAAACCTGTTCACATGAATAACTTGAACACAAATGAAAGCTCTGGAAAACGAACTGCGCCTTTATATTTTTTCACTGCGATACTACTGCCATTTGTATATTTGCATATTGCTATCCCATGACTTTTGTCACTTCAGTGTATATATATATATATATAATTAGGATTAGGATATATTAAGGATTTAATGAAATTGTGTTTTTTGGAGGGGGTGTATTAACAGAAAAGAATATCTGATAATTATGGATATCTGCCTTTATTTTATTCTGTATATTTGAATTCATCTGATTTATATTTTATATGATAGTCGATTCTATAAGGCGTTTATAATTCAATAAAATACAAAGTATATTCTATAAAATACAAATGAAGATCGATTACATATCAAAATTTGAGTGCAACTTTTAAAAAAATTATATTATCTACAATTAAAGTTAAATCCGCTATAAGAAGAGCTGGTGGTTTTATTTCCGAGATTCTTTTTAAATTATAAAAAAGTGTCCAAATATTTAATAAAGCAAGAACATATTTAAAAATATAATTTAAAAAAAATCAACTTACCGTGGATGACAAGCTCGGCACTGTAACTGGCAGATCCTTCTGTATTTTTAACGGTACACGTGTAATTTCCGGGGCTATTGTAATCCACAGAACTTAACGATAGTACACTAAAATCATCGTGATTTTGTATTTTAATGTTTTGCGAATTATAAAGCGGTAATCCATCTTTATGCCACTGGAAAGACAACGGTTCTCTTCCGGCAGCAGTACACATTGATTTAATCTTTTGACCGAACGTCACATTTTTTGAAAACAAGAACGGTTGTATCCTAGGTGCACCTAAAATAAAAACAAAAAACACATCAACATAGCTACGTAATAAGTTAAATAGAATCTGTTAATTAATATTTCAATTTAAGAAGGTATTTAAAAATTCGGTATTTCTAGCTAATTATATAAGCCAAAATTGAATTATTAATATGTTATAAAAACGAATGATTTTTCAAATCATATCGAACATTTTATTCGATTTGTACTCTACTTAACTACTATGGTTAAAACTTATGGTTTTTGCACAATAACTTTAAATACTTATGGCTTAAATTGCTGTATAGTATGAATTCGTCACCAACTATTAATAAAAAAGTTATTTTAAAAACAAAACAAAATTTAAACCTAATTGAACAAAAATGATAATTAGCATGGTTCTTTTTGCTGTTTATTCTGATTTTGATATAAAATCAGTTAATGCACTCAGAAGTTTTATATAAAAAATACAATATAATATTAGCTTAATTTATAATTTTTTTTATTCCTTTCAGTTTTGCGAGAAATGTTCTCATGACATAAACAAAATAAAAGGAAATGCAGAAGAGGAGAAACTTTTTAATAAAAGTTTTGAAGATAGATTATTTTTTATATGAATCTTATATTCAAAATGCATATATTTGAGAAAATTTACATAATAACAATAAATAAACCAATAAACCACACTGGTCAACACAATGAAAATTTTGATTTACTTTTAAACATAACTTGAGAAAGTGTCGTTGGTATTTAGATCGTTGTATCTGATTGTTGATCGCAAGGAATAGATTTAAGAAGGAAAAATATGTTCAAATGTTCAATATTTTAAATCCATAATTTCTTATCTTACAGACAAGATTCCAATTCACTTTGCTTACAGAGGAATTTCCGTCACAATAATTTTTACAAGATATAACTCTAATGGATTCTTCATATAAAATAGAAAAATAACATTGGATTTCAAAATGATTTAAAGAATTCCATAAAAATAATTTAAAAACTAAAGACAGTTGAATTAATTTTTCTAATCGTTTATTTGCTTAATACGCAAATAATATTTGTATTGTTTCACTTATGTAACGATAAAGAATAACTAGATAACAGTAACTATTTAATTCAGAAAGGATGAAAATTTGTAGCAGATGGAAGTGATGAATTGAATGAACTATAATCTTAAACATTAATTTATAATGCACAGCCAAGATTATTCCAATTTCGATGTATGTCAACAGCATAGCTTTTATCCATACTACTGTACAAATGTACATAGCATAGCTTTTATCCATACCAATGTACAAATTACTTTAAAGCGGTGTATTCATTCTTAGTGCTCTTCAACGTACAAAAATTGATTGCCAGAAGTCAAAACAAAGTATAAAATATTAACCTTTTGCAATGTTTTGTATTCATTCAAATCATTTTGCTACAGAAGAATTAAAAGGCAAAAATATATACTTTAAATATGCATGAACAAAGTTTTTTGTTGCCGATAAAAATGAATATTCACTCCTAAGTATGAAAAGGTTAGGAGCAATATTTATTCTTTTTGTTATTTTCTAATTGTGAAACACTGGATTTCGATAGTGGTTTTTATAAAATCAAATTATCGTGTGAAAATCAATGGGGAACTGAAAAGAGTAATTGTGTCCAATTTAACGACACGATTTGGCAACACAATTTCTGATCAACAGGATTTTTGTAACCCACTAATTATTTTTATATTTATTAACATTTATTCAATCAATGTTTATGTGATATAAAAAGAGTTTTATTTGTTCTTTTCTAATTATACAAAAATATTGCAAAATCTGACAAAAGATGCTTGGAAGTTTCCATAGAGCGCTTTTCATAAATCTGAATTAAGCAAATATTTTGAGATACAAAAAAAAAAGAAAGAAAGAAAACCATGTATTATATTAACGTTTGTGATTCAGATTAGATAATTGTGAAGCCAATTCTTGACATTTCAAAAGCGGTCGTCAGTGTAAATAAAAAATAGAACGAAACTTAAAATGTATTAACCCCAGTTATTTAAGTGATCTTGATAATATAATAATAATGCCATTTTCATGTTCGGTTGACTATTAAAAAGGAAAACCTGTGTGGACAAAAAAAGAGATAAATAACACTCATTTCGTTTGATAATATAATGGGCACTTCTCCTATTGCTTTTATAAAATTTTAAATGCATCATGGGAATTAGTTCCACTTGGCTTACTGCAGAAGCCAAAACCTTTAATTAAGAATAGACAAACTTGTCGGACAACCTTCACCTTGCTTCGCTTGATTATACATTCCAAAAACCTGCATGTGTAACATTAGAAACAATACGTGAAACCTGTTTTTATCATGGATGCTCAAACAAGGGGAAACATCCGATCGACGTAAGAAAGAGCATGCATCAGACAATTCTACACTAGGTGTCTATTAAGTAAATAGAAAAAAAAATCCAAAAATTTGTATCTCTTTTTGGATTTTGATTCCAATTAACTTTTAATTTGTCAGAATAATTTAGAGAAAATCATCAAACTTTTAATTACATCAATTAAAATGAGTCTTGAACTATAAAAAAATCATACCATTATCTTTATGAAGAGACCGAAAACAGTTGGCTTCAAATTCTCAAAAGCTTGAACACTTTAGACTGAAATTTCTAATAGTTTAAACGCAGCAGATAGTACCGCTCAAAATTTTTGAGCACGGAGTTTGCTGCTGTAATAGTTTTGTCAAGTTTAATAACATTCAAATTCCTATTTCGAACTATAAATCTAATCTAGTATTAAATTTGTAATTATACTTAATTAATTTTGAGGTCAAATCACGTTTAATATCAATATCATTACAGTCAAATGATAAAGGCCTCTAAACCGGTACCGGAAACTCCATGAAACCAAGAACTCAAACAAGAGAAATTTCCTTAAGCCATGTTGGTCCCGAGTAAACCAGACTATATGCTCTGTGCTTCAGGAAAAAAATGAATCGAAAGCACATTAAATAACAAAATCTCAGAGTTCAAAAAACAAATTTTTTTATTAAAAAAATTGTATCTGAGACAAAGATAATTCACAAACGCTTTTAGTAGACAAATGAAATACCGTATGCTGTCTTTAAACCAAATTTCTAGATTTCTATCAAATTTTTCGCAACTTCAACTCCATAGAACTCTGTTACTTCGGATGTTAGAATGTAATCTAGATTCTATTATTCTGGCTTCGATTAAAGGCATGTGGATAAAATAAGGCACAAAAATTTAACATCTGTAGTTTAGATACCTATCAAATTTTGAGTAAAATTCAAGAAGGAGTTGGACGTTTGTTCTTTCAGAGACATGTAAACACGATAACTCAAAAATGCTATGACCTATCGAATTTGGTATGTGATTTTGTGACAAGAGAGTCACAAGTACAAGTATACTTGTACTTCCAACGAATTTCTGAAGTGTTATTTCTATACAACCCTTTCGCATCTCCATTCATTTTTTGACAAATTTTCAAAAAATTGCCTCGTTAACTGATTTATAGTAAATTTATTTCTCATTTTTACTCAGCGATGTCATTTTATATCATTTTAATAACAAACGTTCCATTTCTTTTTCATTAGAAACAATAGAAGAATTTTCTGCGGATACAATAGAATTAAGTTTTTCCTACCCACAGTACATGTCACTAAGTATCCAGTTGATAATGCTATTTTTACAAAATAAAATCGTCAAATATAAATAAACCATCTATTCTTGCCCTTAAATATCTTATTTCTTCTCGCATTAGGATTCTTAAAGCAATAGATCACAGGATCTTTATTGAAGTTATTATTTTTTCGACGGCCAAATTTTAAGTTTTATAATGATCCGAAAGAACAATCCCGAATGTGAAAAATTGTTTAGAATAAACTAAAAGTCCTTTTATACTTTAAAAAAGTGTGAAGTTATATTATGTTTAAATCAAAATTGAATTAAATTAAATTAAATCTGTATCTCAATGTTTCAATTTATGTATTGATTCATTTTTCCTTAAATGTTGAAGTTGTTTAAAAATTTCTACATGCATTTTTAAAATTTTCGCATATCCATTATTAGAATTATCCTCCCATCTTCCGCATCTCCCATATAAAAATTGTCGATTTTGGGCAAAGAGTACGTAATTTTTTTGTTTTGTTTTCAGTCCCTAACTTGCGCATTTTGAGATCTGTAGTATTGTGAAGAAACAAAGTATGCATTTTGGACAGTTTTTTTGGCGAACAATTTAAGTCAGAGCTTGCCACAAATCTGAAATTTTATTAACAATAAACATGAATGAAATTTCAGTCGCTGCGTTCTTGTGATAAAGTGTTTACAATATGCGAAACTACAGCCTGACAGACGGTCAGCTCTCTAACGGATTTGATACAAAGTACGTGGTGGTTCTATAATTTAGATGCTAAACCTGTGTTCCATTTTTTTAAAATCTAGGTCTTTACGTTTGTAGATATTCTGTTCATTTGCTCTATTACAGACAGACAAACTTTCACAGATGAATTTTTGTTCAAAATGTGATATAAATGTACATGTTTCGCATAAAACGAACCGAATTTCATTCGTGTGATGTTAGCAAATAGTTTCAAGGTAGCAATTTTTCTATTTTACACTTCGAATACAAGAAAGTAAAGACTTATAGGCCCCTGTTTCAAACAATTGAATCTATTAATCTGGAATTCATTAAAGAAATGAAACCTCTCTTTATAAGTTGAAACCGAACAAGGCAATATCCATTCTTTTGAAAATAAATGCTTTGTAATTTCTAATGCCTATATTTAATTGAATTTTTAATTAAATTATCATTTTCTTCGCAGCAAATAAGGCTTATAAAAACTTAGTTGCAATCTTGCACCAGCAATGTATGTCAGAAGCGATATCTACTCCGGGGGGTATTATAGAATAGACAGTAAAACAATATAATCAACTGAACAACGAAACCATACCGAGACAGAAATGGTAAGCTGAAATATAACAGCTGTTCTTGCGCATGCGACCCCTGATCCCTATAGCATGATCCATAATCCAGGAAGTCCTCTACATACAAAACAAGCCCCGACTTCAAAAGCGAAACTCCCCTCGCTGGAAGGGGGGAGCTCTCCACTCTCTCTGTTCTAGTACAAAATCGCAGTTATTGCATAGAAGCAGCTGGATCTCAGCTGATCTCTGTTGAAAAGGGGCACGTTTCGCTTCGTTCGGGCAGGTACCTGCAAGATGTGGGTAAGGGCGTGGCAGTCGTCTAAGAACGAGGGACTGTTGGATGGCACCTTACGGACTGCTTTCATTGTTTGGGAAGTTAGTTGGATAGCTGTATTCTCTGTTTCCTTTATTTAGATGGTCAATTCACGCCATTTTGAATTCGATTTTGAATAGGCGGTATCTTTTCTTCGACGCCTGACTCTGTGTTCGTGCAGGTGCGTGTTAAGTTCGTTGATCAAGTGCAAAAATAGATGAATCTATTTAGGTGCTTGTTGAAAGATATTGATGCATCTTCACTTGCATCAGTCATTGCAAAAGATGCATCTAAGCAAACATTCGAAATGCAGTTTGAGGGAACAATAGCTAATAATTCTTTCAAATTTAAGAAACATTGGATTTAGGAAATATCAAAAACAATTAATAATAATTTTATTTGAGTTTGCATTATTAATATTTTAATCTATCAATGTTTGTGTTTATTTAAATGCATTAAGAATATTAATATAAAAAATTTTAATCTCTAAATTAGCAATTTGTTTTATCATTACTGAGAAGCGATACAACAAACTTGATGAATTTCTCAGGATTTCTTTCTCTATAATTAGATTGAATTTCAAAAAAGCTGTTATACGTTAATAAAACTCAGCAGTAAACAAAGATATGTTTACAAGTTAAATTTGCTTTAGGCTATTTTATATGATTACATAAACAATAATCAACCGATTCAGTCTCATAAAAATAATTATTCAGGAGTCAAAGATGAAATCATATTAAAACAATATGTATTTTTTCATTGCTAACAACAGATTTTATAAGAATGTAATGTAATTAATACTAATTATATCAAACATTTCTAACTTTTACATATTTTGCTCTTTTATTTATTTTTTTAAAAATCATTTTACTACGAAATTGGAAAGATAATTTATATCACTATTTTATATTTTGAATGCTTCAGTTTCGTCCATTTAAAATTAATGGAAATTTTAATAGATATTTTTTAACATTTGCTTATTTTTGTTAATTCTTTTTTTAGCGAATTAAATTTCACTCCCAATTACTTTAGATATGAACTGAGCACAAAAAGACTATTTAACGTTTTAATTTACGCATGTATTTTTTCTCTCACTACAATAATTATTTTTAACAATTTTTAAGGAAGACAGGATATGTATAGTTGTTTCATGAGCTCTAAAATTCATTGTTTACGTTTGAAATTTTCATGCAAACACCAAAACATCTTCTAATCCAGTCTTGTAAAATTTATATTAATATATGCTATGAAATTTGAAAACTCTTCGAAAATTCCTAATACTTATATACAAATATACACTTATATACAAATTAGAACACAGGAAACGTTATCAACAGAAATGCCAAAGAGCTCTGACCTTTAAACGATAAATCGATCATAAGCTTATCTTTTATCTGAGTAAATCAAACATAAAACGTTAGATAAAACACATCATTAGTGTTTTCTTTCGCTTGGTTTCTGCTCAAGATTAGAAAATGATTTTTATTTTGTTCACAGCAGAAGATGATTTAATGCGAGTTTTACAGCTGTGAAAAAAAAAACTTTCACAGATAGAATTATTTCTGACTAATTGGAGATACAGTTATTTAAAATAAAATATTTTAAATTTCTCCATTACGATTTTGATTTATGAATGGAAGCAATTCTTAGGAAAAATTAGGGACGGAATCGGCGTTTTATAATGAATATCTGTTGCACTCCAACTGCTATGATCTTTTAGGGAAAGTATAAAATGAAAAGAATCAGTCTTTAAAAAAAATTATCACGAGACAAATTTTTTTCTACAACATATTCTATAACTCTTAAAATCAATTGATTTTTTAATGTATATATCTACTAGTGAATGCAATAATTAATAATTGCAATCATTTATAACTTCCTTTTTTAATGCAATAATTTAACATACATAACCACAATGAATTTTAATTAAAGAGCTACTCAAATGAAATTTGGTACAAAATCTTTGATGAAAAACTTTATATTTGTAGCTATTTTTGGATCAAATCCAACAAAAAGTCTATCTATTGTTTTGCATGTATGTTTTAAAAATGCAATATTTATTATATAGTTTTATTACTAGAACCTCAAATTTGCATGAAATTTTAAACCAAACCCGTGAAAAGACTGTAACTCGGACATTCTGCTTATTATTGCATATTTTAATAATAATCTCAAAACATAGTTAGCACATTTGTTAGATATGTTGACAAAATTCTACATTTGTATTATGCAAGTTCAAAATATCAGTGGCGTAGCCAGAATAACAGAAAAGGCAGTATAGTATTTTCGCCCTCAGTTCATGGGAAGTTAGCAAATGCAAATGACGTCACAGAAGGTGAAATGACTTTATATTATTTTATTGTTTTATATTATTAAATTGTTTTATAATATATTTTTCTCTTCCTTTGCTCATTATTTTCTTTATCGTAGGGTATAAATTCATTAATCTTTTGTCTCAATAGCGCCACTGTAAAATACTTGATCAATTTTCTAGACTGCTCATAGACAGTACACAAAACGTTGCTTGATTTCGTAAATACATAAGAAAGTTAAAACGGGAGCTCTCCTGATTTCGTTTTATGAAACTGTTTGCTAGAATGATTGTATTATGGATACTTGCGTTGTTATTCCAAATCTGTGACGTAGAGAGCAAGACAAAATTTGATTAGAATTTAAATGTTTTGCTAAGTTGAAAGATTTTTTTTTGATGCTTCATTAATTTATGTCAATTTTTTTTTAATTTAAACATCTTAGGTTTAAGGATGAAAAAAAGAAGAACATGAGATGTCCAAGGAGTGAAAAAAAAAAGATTTTTCAATTCAAAACATGTTTTAATGTATATAATTACAGAAAAAGCAATGGGGAAACATGACGGGGGGAATCTGAAAATCTAGAAGCATTTTTTTTTCATTGGAAGGAAACTATAATTTGGCGGTACATATTAGGCAGATATATTGAATTGGTATCAAAAATAGTGACTCGCTTATGCCATCTCGCCCTTAAGTAAATATTGTGGAAATGTGAACAGCTTTCTAAAGTGCTTTTCGAAAATAAACAAGTGTCTGTTTGAGCACAATAGAGCATTCACTCTAATACTTTTGTTTATCTCTATCATACGACAGATTATTTATCTTATCAGCGCATTTTATTTTTGTGACGTTTTTTCCTCAAATCATGCATTTGATAAACACGCAATCAAGGAAGCTTCCTTCATTAGCCGATTGTTTCCCGCATTCATGTTTAGAAATTTTTGTTTAACTCACGAGACTAAATATATTCTTCAATAAGGGATATATATATATATATATATATATATATATATATATATATATATATAGTGACTGTTTAATGTTTTATATGTTCTTTAAAACATTCCTTTAATTAAAAAAAAGGAATTAGTATTCCTTTTTCTCAAGTAGAAATGTATTGCGAAACATTGAAAAAATTATTTACTTTTTTATAATTGAAATCAATATTATCGATTATAGTGAAATATATCATAGATTCGTTATAATGATTTGTAGATAGAGGAATATATTGAAATTAGAATTATGGCATACTTCTTTTTCTCCTTACAAATCGTTCTAATGGCATGAACTTCGCATCGAAATACCCTATTGTGCCACAAATGAATAACTATCCACGTTGAACCTGCTTTTACCCCTTCAATTATCTCACCAATCAAATATTGGAACCAAAATAAATTCTGTGGTTATGAAAAATCAACTATAAGTGTAATTAAAAATTAATTTTTATATGTACTTAGAAAAGCAAATAACTACTTTTTTTCCGAGATTAATAATTTTGATCCAAAATAAATATTTTTTAAGAATGCAATCATAAAAAAGTTAATTATCTCTAGATTTACACAAAAATTTAATATTTACATGAAATCTTCGGTTTTAAACGTTAATTTAACTGAAATTAATAAGTAGGGTTTAATAATGTTTCTTTGTTTAATTAGCTATAGTTTGCATTATAATTAAGTTTAGTAGCCCTTATTTAATGTTTCAAATCTATTACACCGAGTAATTCACTAGCAATAATTTACTTTATATCAAAACATCCGGGCGATCAATAACAATGACTTATAATTAGAAATCAATAAAATGTTCACAGATATGATGTCTTTTAAAATAAGAGATTCTACGATTTAAGGGTAGTCCGAAAATTAATAACATTATTTTCCTTAGATCAAAAGTATTTCGATCTGGTAATAGTTACAAATAGTATTAGTAAAGGGGCTATATAAATTGGTTATATCCGAAAGAGTTAAAAGGCAAATTGGTCATCGATACGTAAGATATATTTACACTATAAATTAATATAACACATGTATTATAAACAACAATTACTACATAAATATTCAAATTAATTAAATAAAAAGAAAAATGGATAGATTCTCACCTTGTGCATTGACGACTCCATTTCTGACAGTTGTACTCCACAGCACACAAACGAACAGCAAAATCAACATGGTAAGATGTTGATGGTCACTTTTTGCTCTCGGAAATTACGTATAAATCCACATCACCGCACTTTTACACTAATGATGATCACAATAATATATTTCACACAGAGGAAATCTGCCGCATTCAAATGAGTATTCTTCGAATTTGCTTGATTAAACCCGCAGACATTCGCCGATCGAAAGTGATAATTCCATTCTCATTTATTGTAGTTATACAGCATTAAGGCGTGATACTGACGTTGAGATCACGATGCAATTTTCTTGTGTCAGAAATCTACAGAAGATGCTCATAGAGGAGGAGAGAGTCGGTTTCATGGCCGGCTTCTACATGTCGATTGCTGTATTTTCGGTAGAAACAGGCTGCCAGAGAAGGTGCGTGAAAATCCCTACTCTGGGTCGAGGAAATCCCTTTGCGCGCGAAAGAGAAACGTAGAATGTTTGGCTTATTTTTTCCCACGTTAGTTCGGGTGATTAAATACTATGATGAGAGTTAATACAAAACAATTGGGTTGCGTGAAGAGAAATGTGTATAAGTTGAAGATATATTACAAATACAAGTAAAATGGTAAATCAATGTAATTGTTTTGAAATATATATAATCAAGTGAAACAAAATTTTTGTAATATATTTGAAAACTTCCACTTAGGTTTGATGCACA
>JAOUZG010023942.1:11040-25460 GCA_026289955.1 Argiope argentata | reverse complement strand
AACGTCTGCGTTTCCTTTCAGCTACTGGCCTTGATATATCAGTTAACAGAAATTCTTATATTGAAGATTTCGGGGAACAAAATTTTTCGATGCTCTGCAATTAGACAGGAAGACAAAAGAATTAAGATCCCAAAGTCCTATATTAAATCCATGAAAGTATAAAATTTTAATCTAAGATTGGTATAAAGACTTAAGACAAACCACTTAAAGTTGAAAATAAGAATATTAAATGAATGTTATTTAAACCCTGTTTACTGAATACAACTCTGAAATCCTTGTTTATATTAAATATGAGATTCTCCGACCTACTATAATCTGAATTCTATTTAGTAAAATTAACAATTATAAAAATTTCAAGTTCCTGCTGTGTTTTTTTATTAAAACATTATTCAGACTTTATTTTTTCAGGTACCTTTCATTTTCGAAACCATCACGGAGGTATTGTTAAATGAACAACTTAATAAAAGTATGGGTAAAAATAAATTCATTAATATCTAATTCATTTACAAAAGAATTAAATATTTACCTAATTTCAAATTTTAGCGTAGTAGTATAACATTAAGAAATTCAGCTAGCTTTTTTTTATACAATCCAAATTTTCCTATTCGGTAAACCAATGAAAATTCCATCTGGAGTTCTATAGGAGATAAAAAATGTATTATTCTGCAAAAGGGAAGAAAAGTTCTAACCAGGGGCTACAACAAAATTGCTTTGCTTTATAAGAGTGTATAGAAATTGGCCATAAACGTATTTCTTTCAAAATCATTCTTCAAACGGAATTGTTACTTATGACATGTTTAACAAATGAGCTTACGAAACGCTTCTGTACTCGGACACTCTACGCACCAAGCATCTCTCAGCAAAACTCACACTAACCCTTTTTTTACACCCTCCCCCATATTTTTTAAACTATATACCATAAAATACAGCCCCTATTAATTCAGAATCTTTCACCAGAATTCCAACTCACACATACACACCACTGATCTCTCATTATACATTAAAACATGCATACATTACCCACACCGTTGTCACCACCACGATTCTCATGTACATACATTACTCACACCGAAGCCAACTCCCCAATTCCAGCATACATACATGCATACATTACCCACACCACTGCCACAATTCCAACATACATGCATTACCCACGCAGAAGCCACCTCCCCAATCCCCACGTTCATACATTACTCACGCAGAAGCCACCACCACCATTCCAGCATGCATACATACATACATAACCCACACCGCCGCCGCAACCACCACCACCATTCCAGCATGCATACATACATAACCCACACCGCCGCCACCACCACCACCCCAGCATGCATACATACATAACCCACACCGCCGCCACCTCCACCATTCCAACATGCATACATTACCCGCACCATCGCCACTTCCACAATTCCAACATACATAGATTACCCACACCACAGCTACCTCCACCTTTCCAAAAACATACACACCCACATAGCCACTACCTCCAACATACATACATTACCCACGCCGCCACTACCTCCGCCATTCCAACATACAAACATTACCCACTCCACCGCTACCTACACAATTTCAACACCACTTAAATTCATTACCCACTCCTCCAAAACCACCAAATTCCAACACAATTATACGCACAACAGCGGTCACCATAATTCCAATACTAGACATATTAATCATTCATCTACGAATCCAATTTTTCTAACATCACTCACTACCCTGATACACAGTTTCGATGCAATACTTATTACCAACTCCGACACCTGCACTTCCACATGTAATATCCATTCCACCATGACCCACACAGTTCCAACGCGTTACCCACAGGACATCAGCCCACGCACTTTCAATATCATACTTGCCATACACTACAATGGACCATAATTTTAACAGCGAACTAACCCATAGCTATTTCCAATCCAGAACAATATCCACTTCGAATCCTCTGTGAATACCAGTGACATTCGTTATAAAAACTCCTGTCTCTATTCTTGATCAATAAATTGTATAATTTTTAATCCACGCGTTGTAATCCAGGACCGAATTTTCACATCCTTCCACAACTCAGTGCAATATACAACCCAAAAAGGTAGCAGGATTTTAACGTGGGTGTCAACCTACTTTACTTTGATTCTCGAACGGAATAAAATTGTATTCATAGAAAAAAATACCGGGACAAAGTCTGACCACAAGGCCATCTCTTCTATACCGATTTCTAAGGTACCTTTCTATTTTTATGTAACAAATTTTTGTTCGTTTTAAGGGTAGATAAATTCTGTTTCAACTGTCCATATGGAACGAAATGAGACTCATCTGCATGTTCCAGAAATCCCAAAACGTTCACTCCTTGTTTAGTAGGGCTATACATACTGAATTTTTCAGAAAAGATAAAGAATTCGTAACAATTTAAATTTCTTAAACGACATGTGAATAAATTACTTATGAAAAATGTTCGCTCATTTTATAAAAAATATCCCTCAAAAATTCATTTGTAAGCCTTCCAAAATCTCACCCCCACCCCCTCCTTTAATCAACCTGGTAATCCTTCCAAGACATGTATGGATAATTAACCCTTTACACTCCGATGGCGCCTCTGACTCACCATTCTAGATTGTGCGTCATTTGAACTTTTTATTTATTTTTCAAATTGAATTGTTAAAAACGTCTACTTAATGGTTAAGAGATGTAGATTAGTTTTTCAAAGAAATTCGACTTAAAAGAATTACGTAATTTTATCTTTCATAACAATAAAGAAATATTTGTATTAGATGAATAATCTTGCATCTAAATATTTTTTGAGTACTAATGATTAAAAATCCAAACAGCAGACAATCAATTATTCTACCTCTATGTTTTCCACAAAATCCTAAATAAGTTTCTTTCCTTGTTTAAAGATTCAAATAATCGTTAGAAGTTACAACTCTTGGTTCCTAACAAAAGGTTAAATATTAGTTTTGATGAATGTTTTATTTGTTGCTGTACATTTCGATTTAATGCAAGATATTTTTAACGGGGGAAAAGGGAATGATGATTCTCCTAAATGTAAATTTTTTCACCGATATGAGGAAATATTTTGATATTCTAAAATCCAATAAATTTCAGTATTAACATTCCAGTAATAAATTACAAGCTAAGCTAAAGATCAGGATTCGTGCAATAGACATTTTTTTTACATGAAGAAGGATCCAATTGTAAAACATATTTCCCTTTCCTACTTTAAAACCCGATTGCAATTTATCACTTATTTTGTCTAGAGAAATATCCTCAAATCCAACTCTTGAAATATTTTCTTCCAAATTATTAATTATTATTCCAAAATTATTATTATACTTGAAATATTTCTACAAAATTAATTATAATTAGTTATTTTCTATAACTTGCTATAGCTAATTTCTCCCAATTAAACGTCTATCACATTAAATGTGGAATTAATCGTGTATCTTGATGGAAAACTGAATAAATCGACAAGTTTTGTGAAGTAGAATTGAAATCAGAAGACAGGAAAGGGCTCAGAACGTGAAATGTATCCAAAAGAGTTTTAATAAATTAGTACAGAAATCGGTCAATCTTGACAGGAATTTATTTTCAAAACTCAACATTTAGCTGAATAAAGTAATGGTCTAAAGCACTAAATGAAATCTAAGAAAATATTTTTCATTAGAACGATTGCAATATCAAGTTACAGAATTCTAAATCTCGGGAATTGGAAATTCAAAACTTAAATCAGATGCCACAGATACAAGACAGGGAAAATATGCGTTTCCTTTAATTTTTGGCTTCAAAGAATTGAAATTAAACTCATTTGACGTCATATCTAATAAAGTAAAACTCGTGTGAAATAGAACGCGATTTCATACCAGTTGATTGCTTGCGGATATTGAGTTACAAGAACAACAAAGCAATTTCAGCAGAAACTTTTTAATGAATAATGAAGGTCGAATAGTAATTATCTATTATTCAAAGGTATATATTTAAATGTGCTTAAAAATATTTAGTGATGCCGTAAGGCGAGAAATTCTGACGAAGGGATAACTTATAGAACTTTACGTATTTAAATATTAGTTTCTCGTCGCTACGCAAAAGAAAGGTGAAGGCAATACTATCTACGTACAATTTAACGTTAAATAAAATCGCTAGTAAAATTAAATATTCAAATTCTCGTTTTATATTGAATTGACAAAACTAAAATATTTTACACCGGAAAATTTTTACCCCAACTTACCTTTAGTTATTTGTTGTTTATAGTTTAGTTTCGATTATTCAAATTTATGTAATCTTGATATTTTTTTCATACGTTACATTTTATAATGAATTTGGTTGAAACCATTTCCTATTTTAAGCTTATTCTTATCTAACAAAGTCTAATCTTTTGAATTTTTTTAAAAATCTCGTTCTCTAAATTTTACTTAATTCTACTCATCGAGTTTTTATGGGGATGTAATATACTGCATCTCTCAGAAGATTGTATTTAAGTGATCTCCGCATATACATGAAAAAAATAGGGAAATTAATTACCATGCATATTAATCAAAACTGTATCTTTATTAACTTCTTTTTTCTATGAATTTAGTATCCTAATTAGATGACTTCCTATTTGGGATTTTTATAAGAACTGGAAATGAAGTTATTTAACAAATTTAAGAATTTAAATTTATTTCGATAAATCTGCTAAAGAGATTCAGTTACTCATCATTTGTATAATATAGAATTTCCAATGGCAAAGAAATAGTTCTTGGACGAAATCTTTTTATCTTGTAATTTGTTTATTTTTTTACCATTTTGTAGCTTTTCGCATTGCACGTATTCAGATTTTAACTAATCAAAAAATTTTAAAATGCATTAAAATCGTATCGCAAGACAGTCTGAATGAATAGAAAAGAATTATAACCTAAATATCAAACAGCCAGTTCTGGACAAGCAAATATTCTGAAATTCAGTTCTTACTTTAAGCTACAAAGTTCAAACCTAAGTGACATCCTGAAGTCAGCGTCCTTGCTCGTCATTTTCTTTTTCATAAAACATTTTTTGTCTTCATTACACGAATCGGCGGCTTGGAAATATACACCAGTTTTCAGTCAGACGGTGGAACAAGGCAACTTGAAATTACTTGGGCGTGACTTGGCAGCTGGATATAAATGTGCTGTTTTCATAGAGAAATCTGAAACTAAATAAGATACTGTCTTAATGGATTAGAAGGTAAAACTCGCATGAGTATTAAATTTACTAGAAATTTATATTTCGTCACAATTTATAAACACAGTGATAAGTGCTAAATGTTTCTGTTGGGATTAATCAATATTAAGATAGTTTTTCAAAAAAAAAATTATCGATATTTTAAAACAGGAACCGAAATCTATCAGCACACAGGATTACTTAGCTGCATTTAGCTTTCAAATCCACTTTCAGTTCTGCTCCCAATGATTGGCTCTTAATCAGATGTTCAGTGCTTGGCCAGTCAAATATAAACAAAGGAACAAATTGCTCCAATTCGACAATTTTAAAAGTCTTAATTTTAAACTAATTTTGCAACAAGCTTTTATCAAATCGTCTCTTAAATTTTATCATTTTGTTTATTGTAGTACGATCATTGTTTCACTTTTATATGATTTCATGTTTTGAATATTCTCATAAACATGCTACTTTATAGTTGAAGGAAGCGAGGGGAACATCAATAAAAGTTACTCGCCAATCGTCGCCAAATCTGCAGAAAAAGGAAATTAGTTTTGAGGAGAGTATTGCTTTAACTTTCTAAACGTGTAGTTTTCGAAATAAAGAAATACAGTATAAGTATTTTCAGCAATTTAAATAAAAATTAATTTTTAAATTTTATTGACTTAGAAATAGTTTGAAATGTTACACCAATATATACGTTATATTCAAACGTTAATATATGTTTTAATTCGATCCATTAGATGAAAATGTATTCAATTACTTTTCAATCTTAAATTCTAACAAAATCACAACAGTGAAGGTGACAATCCAGAATGGAATTTCTCCCTCTTATTTTCACTAAAAGAGTTTAAGGATTTCTTTGAAGCGTGTTAATTTAAGAAAGGGAATCTCGGGAACTGTTGAAAAGAATTCTTTAGTCAGGATTGAAATTCTTACGCCTTCCCTTGCAGCTTGAGAAATGCGATGGTCAAAGATTTGGAGCGTGAAAATAAACTGATTTGCTTCAGAAAATGAGAATAAAATTTTAAATTTCACATCGAGTTAACTAAGATAAATAGGATATTGAGTTATAAACTAAGCGATATCATTACATATAATTATTAAATCACTGACTTTAAGAGAAAGGCTGAATAGTGTCGAGCGTGAAGAATTTGGAAGAAAACGCGCTCTTGAGCCATAAGTCTATTACGGTTTCAAATACTTTTTACATGCATTCAAATATGTCTAATATTGAATTTGATCAGTTTTCTTCTACTATTTAAATGTTTTAATATCTAATTCATGAACAGAGTCTGAATTATACTTTCTAAAGCGATACATAAAAGCATGCATGCGATTTCATTTCTGAGGTTTGAAGAACTTACCCGTCTTGCTCCGTTAAAACTTCCACATCACTTTATTTTTATGGTTCCCAGATTTTAATGCCCAACTTTCGTAAAGGAATAAGTGTATTATCCATGTTCTGAAAAGATTTGAGATCAATTAATTTGAAATAAGTTCGCCCATGAACCTGATTCAGAAAATAATTTACTTCAATTTTTAAATAACTTAATTCACCTATTAATCACATGGGATTCACAAATATTGGACATTTTCTTTACAATTGAAATATAATAAAGAAATATGCAATTTTTTAAAATCATAGTCCGAATCAGACATGAATCATGGCTACGAAAGTGTTCAGTAATCACCATATATTTTTGTAGATATTTTATATCTTCTTTGATATGCTCACACATTTTTGATGACTTTCTTTATAATTCTGATGCAAATGCAATTGAATAGTTTTATAAAATTTCAAATATAACACGCTGTAACTATATAGATATTGAATGAAAATTTTATACAAATCAGATACTGCGATTTGCAGAAGGTTAAATAAAAGCAAAACTGATTGGTCACCGATATCATTCTCGTTTCATTACGAGTTTTATCAAAGAAAATTGAATTGTTTATTATTTATAGAATTTAGATTTGAAATCGGTAGTACTTCCTTTTAATTCATGCAATTCAAACTATCTACAAATTATCCTTTAGCCAATCGACACAAAATATTTGGAATAATGTATCAATTCTTTGCAATACTCAATGGAGACTATAAAAATTAATTTATTCAAAAATAAAATATAAAAAATTTTATAACAAATATAGTAATCTAATTAAAAGAAACCATTTTTTTAAATTAAAGATCACGAAGCATTTTATTATACAAAAATGTAGTACATAATAAAAATATTGTAAAGTGGGTGGATTATAGTATTAAAAATATAGTTTAAACCCGAGACTTTCAAATAAAAAACGCAAACTTTTTTTCTTCGGCAATAAATTTTTCTAATGCGTTTCTCACTTTCCTAAAAACACTTTCGCCACTCTTGAAATGCAATGTACATAAATATACGTTGCTCAAAATGCTAGAATCTAGAAATACACGTTATTCGAATGCTCAGCTTTGTTTCAAATAGATGACGGAGATTCAAGATTCAAAATTTAATCCGAAACATCAAACTATAATATTTGAAACTTTATTGGACCATTTGGGGATTTATCATTTGCACTTAATTACATAGCAAAATTGACCGTAAAAAGATTAAATGAAAATTTTATTTTTAAAATAAGATGCAATATAAATTTTTGATATGCCTTTATATTAAAGACCTTAATCCTATGTACACTTCACATTTCCTGAACAAGACAAAATTCAAATTTTGTCCTCATATAACTTAATATAAAAGTATTATTGTTCATTTTTCGAATGAGATTTTCAATCTGAAAAAGAGCGATAGTATTTTTCCTACAAACTTTGGCGGAAATTATTCTGAAAAATTTACATCATCTTAAGACTTGTAATTTTACTTTTCCCATGATATCAACTTCAATGTTCCTTCAATTTATTATATTTTTAAAAAATTTAATAAAGATAATTTTGAAATAAGAAAAACAAGTTCTTTTTTGATGGATAATATCACTTAATTTACAATTATACTTTAATTTTTATGCATATGTACTGTTTTATATAAGTAAAAATTTATGTATTTAAATAATTATTTTTCATAAAAGGATATTCATCCCCAGAAACGAAGGGTAGGGTATAATGTAAACTATTTTTGAATGAAATGTAATTAAACTGAGAAACTCTCTCATAATGCACATATTTAACCAAGTGATTGAGTTCCAAATTTGATTCCTATAGGTCGATCGACTTGCCTTGTTCATTTTGTAATTCTTTCATTCTGAATGCGACGTGAAACATTATGCGTGCAGCATAGCATCCCATAAACATGGTTGATGCAAATTATGAAAGATTTTAGGTCAATTTAAATTTCCGCCGAATGATCAGCAGGAAATTCTGATTGAAAATTTTGAAGGGGACTAGACCCACTGAATTAAAAACAGTTGTATGGGCCGATTCTACTGATAATTCGCCTTAAATTACAGTTAGTTGAAAAGCCTTAAATTTTGAATCAATTCTTTTAGAAAATTTTAAACAGTACAGTTAAAAGAATTATATCAAACGAAATTTTACCGGAAAATTTTATTTGAAATTTCGGCATTAAAATTTTAAAAATGGTTCGAAAATTTCCTTTAAAAGGAACTCTTCCAAAAAAACGACAGACAGATATTTTCATATCTACCTACCGTTGTGATTTTAATCTCTTTTGAACAGAATATTTTAAAAAAGACGTTTATTTGAAAAATTATATTGAGTTTAAAATTCTGCAATACTACAGCGATGAAAACATTTTTCATTGAAGAATGCTTAGACTTAAAATTATAGTAAAGCTTCGAAACCTTTTGATATATGACCACCAAATTCAGTATTTGAATGAAAAAAAATCGATTGGAAATTTTTAAAAAGTCGAGTTAAAGCCAAAAATGTGATAGAAAATTTTCTTAAAAATTAGATAATTTTTCTTTAACTTTTTCACAAAACTTCAAGAATTTTTAAGCCCCAGAATTTTTTTTTAAATCTTAAATAAACACCTTAATAAAGGGCGAATAAAGATAGCAGAAAATAAAGAGCACTCATGAGCTCTGAAAAAATTAAAGTTAAGTTTATGGAAATAAGTATTAGCAAAACTACTTACATTTTTAGTAACATCTTTACAGAACGACGCTGAACGCTTTTCCGAAACACTATCTGCACTCAAGAAGAGCATACATAGATTAGATAGAGAACTGCAAAATCATTATAAAATAAATAATTAAAGTCTCATTTCACCAAACACAAGGTTGCATCTTCTGTTAATATATTTCGTTTCGTGGCAGATTCTTCGGTAACAAGAGACCAATAATGCTTAGCGTCCATTTTTAATCGAGTTAAAATCTAATTCAAGAATTCTTTTGGAGCCGATTCTTTCTAATTGCATGCAGATGCAACCAAGAGTTTTCCTGTTCTGTTTAACCCTCATACAAGTACACGCTGCATGCGCTCTTCGAGAAAATCTTCGTTAGTAATGATGTTTGCTTTTATTTAAATCTTATTCAAAATACTTGATTCATGCATATTGCACTGCATACCTTCTTCATTGTTCATAAAGCTTGGTGTAAAGGACCCTTCTTTGACCTTCTTAAGGACCTGCACCACCAGAAAAAAATCACTTGAGTTAGTATCGAGCAACCATCCGCTCAAGACTTTCTGCATTAAAGGAATTTTCGAGTGGCTGTCGAAGAATTCTTGCGTAATTCGAACTCCTCATAAATAAGCAATTCTAAAGCATTCATCGATATGGAAATGTTAAGAATTGCGTGTTACTCAAAAAAACATTTCAACATTTAAACTCATCTCGCAGCTTTCCACTGATTGAACTTCCTTCTTGTGTACTGCCGACCACCCCTCCACCACCACTGAACGTAGCAGTTTCGATAGGATTTATTGTGGCCGACTGTAGTCTTTAGCATTACCCGTCCTTACACTGACCGAATTTGTAAACTGATATTCTCTTCGAGATAATTGGTCACAAAGTGGCCAAATACTGACAATCTCTCTGTCTACAAACTTTCAAACAGTAGGCAATAAAAAAAACTGACAATTTTTGGCATCGTATCTTTCAGTGTCCTAAGATTACTTCGTACTATCAGTACTGAACTCAAGTCATTATTTTCCGCTTTCAGATGTTTACTACATTCGGAGATTTCTGCGCTTTCCTTTAAACAGTGGCAAACAGTACCGATTCCTCCACAGATGCATTTATTTTCCTGCATTCTTCCAAATGCTGATTGAAGACTGACGGCATTGTCAGGCCGTGACGTCATCTCAAAGAGATACCATTGCCTTTTGCTTGCATTTCTCTTCCCCCCTAGCGGCAAGAATTATTTTTAAGAATTCGGAATATTAACTTCATAAAACAGCAACTATCACATATAAAAAAAGAATAAAACGGGTAAAAAAATAATTTCAAAAAAATCGACGTCAATACAAATATCGTATTAAAATTTTAGAACCATTAATCATTGTACAGGGTATTGTGAATAGAATTGCGTCTTTCGGATGCAGTCTTCAAAACAAAAACAAATCAGTGGTTGTCAGGATGCATGAAGACAATGAAGTTCTTCATTGTTTCTCGTTTTCTTAACAGTCAGAAGTTTAGAAGGCAGAAGCATTAAACCAGCAAAAAGGATCACCCAATCACTTTCTCGCATTCTATCTAATAAACGTGAATGTGTACTTCGCCTGCTTTTCTCCGACCTATTGATACCAAAATTTGACACAGAACCGGAATTGCAGTCACTGAATCACCTACCAAATTCGGTATATTAAGGCCACTACGTTTTTGAATTAAACCGTTCATATGTTTCTAAACGTACAAACGATCCCCCCTTATTTGGCTTGGTTCAAAAATTGATATGTATCCCTAATGCATATGTTCAGACGTCCTGACAAAGGGTTAGCGTGACTTTTCAGTGATCTGGGCGACCTGGGATTCGAGTCCCTGTTTGGGCATGGTTGTTCTTCATCTGTTCTGTTTGGGAAGTTTGTTAATATGCTGCCTTGTAAAAAGGATAATGCAAGCGAATGTGATGAGAGTAACTAAGGCGCCCTCTTGGTCCTACTTGGCGCTACCTAAAACAAGATATGCGCCCACAGCTTAAAATCTCTGCAGGGAGCTTCAGGGAGCTTGTCCATGGAAAGTGCCATTAAAAATAACATATATGCTATATATGTTAAATGTATGCACCGAATTTCAGGCATCTAGTTCTCTTCGTTTTGTAGTTATCTTACAGATTTACATTGGATCCCCTAAACAGACAGACTTCCTCTGAAAGGAATTTGCTCAATATTGGATGAAAATATGCTAATTTGGAATAAAGAACATATACAAAATTAAAATCGTTCACTTCAATACAACTTTATCACGGGCAGAAGAAGAATAGAGACACATAATTATAGATTTTATATGCTCTCGAAACTAGAGAACAACAGATGTTTAACTATTTGTAGAATTAGACTCAAAATTTTAAAGGCTTCAAAAATATGGATGTCAATTCTATGTACTAAATTTAGTACATCTAGCTCTCTATGCTTTCTATTTATCTGGCTAATTCATATTCGAACAACTGAACATATAGACAGATTTGGGTAAAAAATTTCTCTAAATTTGATAGAAATCTAGAAATTTGATGTAAAGTCACATATAAAATTTCATCAGTCTAATTCAAAACCGTTTTGATTTATTTTCATCACAGATGGACAGACATACATTTTATAAAACGTGTTTATTTTATTGAGGGAGATTTAAAACGTAGAGATTTCCCAAAATTACCTGTTTGAATATCTTGATGATTACAATACTTTCTCAATACTTTAAGCAGATAATCGCTTGTACTTTAAGCTTGGAACAATGTGCCAATCAGATTTCATATACATTGAGAAAGCGGGCGTAAAAATGATTTTTCATTCATCCTGTACAAAAGCAAATAAAAAGGCGCTATTTGTGTCTTAGGGATGAAATCTGGGTTTCGGGATGCAAACATCGTAAATTCAAGACCGAATTTCATTTTCAATTCATCATGTCTGTGGGCTGGTGCATGTTCACTCTATTGTTCGGGCGTGAAGCCTGCAAATTGTCTTCGTTGAGTATAGCGTGAAACTTTTAACTTTGGAATCCTATCTCACGTGAAAAGGATTGAAAATACGAGGTCACCTCAATTTGTCAGTTGATGGTGACATGTAATTACTACTGAAAATTATAAGGGTCATTCTAAAACAGTGTTTATTTAGATTTGAAGTGATGTTTTAATCTGATTTAACTTAAAAACAAACTAAATTAAACCAACAAAATTCCTCGAAAAGGTCATCAATAAAGAATACAATCTTAAAAGATAGTAACAATTAAGGTGAAAAGTGTCGGTTGACAAGCAGTGTGAATGTTGAAATATGTTAACCCAGCATGATTTTGCTAAATATTGCTAAGGTAGCTCATCGTATATCCCAACTTCAACCGAATTCAAATTTATTTTAAGGCCTTTAATTTAAATGTTTTTCGCATCCTTGATTATTTTACTTACACTAAAGTGCTTGAAAAATGCAATTTGAATATTTTAATCAATAAGTAGAATATGAATTAAACTCATAATTAGATAAAAGAAGAAGAAAAAGCTCAACTTAATGATGTATTTTAAAAACTGAATAAAAATAAATGTTCAAAAAAAAAAGAATTGCCTATCTAATTAGGATAATAAATGTTTTATATGTTTGGATTGTTCTGTGTCACTTGCGCTCAGTCTCATTAGTGCTAACTCATTAGAGGGTGTCATTTGCGCTCAAGCCTTTAAAAGGGTACCACATTGTAACTTTTATCTTTGTTTGTAAAATTTGGCGATTTTACAATGTGCGCCATATGGTAGTCAATCACTGTCGAAGTGAGAATGATACTCCATATCTCTGATAACGTTAAAAGGCTGCCGTGAGAAAAATGCTAATGTCTGTTACCGCGTTTCAAACGATTGATAGAAGTAATAAGTAGAATGAGCGAAATTTGCTTTAAAAATTTATTATAATGGAACATGTTCACTATTTTCTTACACCGAAGGCATTTATGAAAATTATAATTTTGATCCACATAATACAAATTTAATCTATTAAAGAGAATTCTAATTTTTAGTTTTAGGAGGATTTAATCTTTATATGCCTTAAAGTTTAATTTTATTTAACAAAATGAAAAAAATATATAAAAAGTTTTGTTTAATTCAAATTTAAATGGATATCAATATTGTTTAGCTCTTTCCATATGTATGTATGCTTATATATATATTCTACAAACGGATGCTTGAAACGAGCTAATGTATTATTTTACGATAAAGATGTTGAAATAAGTTATATTTTTTTGCAAAATAATAAGTACTTCGGCTAAAATAAATTATAAGAATCATATTTAAAATTTCAGAAAAACAACTGCTGGTTAATTCTCAGGGTGAAAAAACATATCCAAATCGAATGTGTTGATAATTACTGAAATTCTTTCAAATATGAAATACATTACTTCATTTTCTAGCTCATTCATTGTCATATTTAACTATACATATTCTAATGTACTACAAACGATATCTAAATACAGCATCTAAATAAACTACATTAAAACGCTTATTTCTCAGATACAGCATCATGTGCTAAAGTTTTATTCGCAGGTAATAAAGTAATAAATTTCTTTCTAATTTTCTTAAAAGCGCTACCAGTGATTTAATACCAATCTTCAATTTATCTAAGAGCTAAGCATGGAAGAAAGCAAGAAATTAAATGCGTTACTTCATATTTTATTCATTCTTTTTTTTTGTCCCTGAATTTCTTGCCAAAAGTGTAGATTCATATAAATTGAACCTTTATTGTAACTGAAATTGAAATTGCAATAGTAAATGTTTAAATATTAAGGCGTAAGATAAGACTAATTTCAGAGCTATGTAAGTAAGGTACATGAAGTCACTTTTTTTTCTAAAACGCATTGTTGCACTTACTTTGTTACATCGTTGCACTTAGGAACAAGTATTTTCTTTTTTAAATACTGCATCCTGACATACTGCCAATTACAAAATTTCATTAAATAAGGCAGGCAATTGTTCAAAAATTGCAAAAAACAGATATACCAAGTGTGAATTCGTATATTTTTCTCTTGTTTTCATTTATACATACAAAACTTCACATATCTATACAGAAAATTTGCAGATACGCTTAGTTGCTTAGTTTTAAATTTCAAAGGACTGGCCGTGTGTGTGTGTGTGTGTGTGTGTGTGTGTGTGTGTGTGTGTGTGTG
>JAOUZG010023942.1:0-11030 GCA_026289955.1 Argiope argentata | reverse complement strand
GTGTGTGTGTGTGTGTGTGTGTGTGTGTGTGTGTGTGTGTGTGTGTGTGCTTTGAAATTTAAAACTAAGTTAATAATGTTATATATATAAACATTATCATTCTCTATCTCTTATTTTGTATGCAATCGTAATGCTTCCCTCGTTTTTGCATACAATAACGTTTTTAATGGTTGAAATTAATAGAACCTTTACTTCAACCTGGTTAGAATTAAACGTCATATATATGATGAAAAGAATTGACATTTTTCTCTATTTTTTAGGTTACTGTTTTGCTGGATTAGAAACAATCAATCCAGAGCTCAGAATTCCAAAATTAACTGTGTAGAGAATATTACAACTTTAATAATTGGTATACTCATACAAAACACAAAATCGGCATCTTATATCAAACAAATAGACCCTTTCTTAAGCAAAATCAAATCATCCTTTTCCGAAAAATGTGGTTTCGAAAGAAAAATGTAGCTTTGATCTAGATAGAAGCCTTAATTCACATTTAGCAAAATTTTCACATTTTGAAAAAGGAAAATAATTCTTCTTGCAAGAAATTCATCATCACTTGCAGTTTTATATTTTTATTCTGCATGTTTCTGTTTTCAAAAGTTCTTGAGTAGGTGCCATTTTCAGCATAAGTGGGCGGTATGATAAAGATAAATTCAATTAAATTTTAATGACATTATACCTGAACTAAAAAATGAATTAACTGTATCAGTGGATATTTGATAAGTCTTTGCTGATTTATTCAGAACGCCAGTCCTTATACCATATGAACTCCATCACATATGTCCGAGTGTTATTAAGATAATGCAATTCTGTATAGGTGTCGAAGGTGTTAATTTGGAACAAATTTTTAAGCCCTTTAATTAATACAATACCAGGCTATTTTTTTAAAAAAAATTATTTAAAGGTTCAATTTGTAAAGAAGCTTCAATTTTTGCTTCAATTTTTAACGAAGCAGAAATAGAATTTAAACAGCTTTAAATTAATAATAATGTCAGGTTATTCTTTTTTTTGAGGGGGTAAGAGGTTCCCCCTATGAGGTTTAAATTAGAATTAAATTTTTTTCCCTTAATTTAATGTTTAGATAAAGAGCTCTATCGTTACTCTCAGAAAACAGTTATAATTATCATCATAAATTGGAGTTGCAAAAAACTAAAGCGAAAAGATAATAATTAATATCAAAAGACACCAACCAATATGTGTGCTTTTAGTATATCTTGAGGAATAAACGAATAAAAACAGAAATGCAAAGTTCATAAAATATCAAACTTGAGTTTAGATTTTATATCCTGAAATGAACTTGAAAATCAAAACCTATTTTGTATTATTGAGCTTAAAGAGATTAGTGATGTATTTTGGGTAACCATTTTCTTTCATTGAATCGATGAAACGATTTTAATAAACTATGTTTTATTCTACTTTAAAGTATATTCCTCAGAAAGGAAAAGTTCTATTTAGGTGATTTAAATATGCCAATTTTTTCTTATTTATGCTATTTGGAAAATACTCCTTTTAAAGTAAGCAATATCAAACAAATGTTCTTATCGTAATAATTATAACGTCAAAGTAAACAAAAATCTATAGAATGATAACTGTGAGGAATGCACAAATCATTCCATTTACTGACCAATTATTTATATATATATTTGTTAATTGATAAAGTTGTATCACTAAAAATGAAGTTGATGTCACAACTTATGTTCTGTCATGGCCTCAAAATTTAATTCCCAGAGTATTAGATACGTTATTCTATTTAAGATATAGTTTTCAAATTTTGCCTAATCCAGTAAACCTACCATGTGAGTGCAAATGACACCCTCTAATGGGTTAGTGATAATGAGACTGAGCGCAAGTGACACAATTCCGTTTGGATATCCAGATCTCTTTCCTTATAAATGGGACATTTTCCGAATTGAAATCCTGCCGAGATAATGACTACGGTTCTTGCCTTTAACTTTTCTCAGTTGGGATTATGGCAGGGACTATTTTGTATGCTTTCGATGGATTTGTTAGAAATTGAGAAACAGGGTTTTGTTTAGGAGGAAGTGGGGCTTCTTTAACCCTTTGCACTCGATGGGCCTCTTGGGCGCCAATTAAGACCATGCATTATTTTGGCGTTTTATTTATTTTTTAATTTTGATTATTGAAAATATGTACAGAATGGTAATAAGACGGAGAAATTAAATTTTAAACACAAGCACACATAAATTTGGAAGCCTGTATATTGAATTATTATGCACTGAATTATTTTTCCGAGTGCAAAGGGTTAATAGAGCTCTGGCACTGACACAAAACATCGCCACATAAAAGACAGCAACTCAAACTCCTCTGCGAGAAGTTCTTGTCTCCAAAACGAGGCTTATTTTTCCATTTCTGGTTTTAGATGGCCTGTTGGAAAGGATCCTCTGTTGAGAGCACTGATCCTTTAAACTGTTTCTCTTGATTTCACGAAACTGCAGAGATGAACGAATACTCGACTGTTCCCAGGATAATTAGTCTTCAGGTGAGCTTTACTCGATAAGCTGTGTTTTTTTTACTTTATTTGACCCAAGTCGGAAATTTTCGAACGATTGACAGGGTTTTTGGTTTTCTTAAAACTACTGTTAATAAATTTCAATAGGAATAATCTGCATTCATAGAACGAAGAATCGATGACCATCAGATGATGCTCCGTAGCAACATCGATCATTTATCAATGATTCAAAAAGCGTCAGAAGCTGTAGCAAATAAGTTCACCTTCCTTTTGGAAGCTCAAAATGGTAATCTTTTCAAATTTTACCCTAAATCTTTGAAAGAAAATATTTACCAAAAGTTTAATACAGCAAAATATAATGACGAGATTCTAATTTCAAGTCAAGAAAAAATATTGCTTAAACTCAAAATTGGCATACGGCTAAATAATTAGGTTATATTCAAGCTGTTATAGGTGTTCCAATGAGATATAAAATACGAATAGAGCTGCGAATACAAGGATTTTTTTTGTATAACATTGACTGCTAACATCTTCTATTTGGAAGAAGAATCAGAAGCAGAAAATAATATTGAAATCTATGAATTTACTCGTTTCGGATCTATAAAAAGATAATCCTACAGAATCCGTCTAATTCACATTTTTTGGTATCGTCATTCCAGATTGCATTAAGGTATGGCGGACAAGACAAAGAGGCAATGTATTTATTGTTAATCCATGGCAACGCTGAAGTCGTTTTTCTTTTTCGCATCTTATACAGAAATGTGAGAAATGCGGCGAAAGAATGTCAGGCAGTGATCATCCTTTGCAACAAGCCCACTTTTATAGGTATTAAATGCTCAAGCGAGCGTAAAACGAAAGGCACTCACTGCCCGAGAAGATCAAGCGAGAAGAAATTTTTAAGTTTCAAATGTTTAAACCATCTGACACATATTGAAGTTCGACGTCATTTTCGGCCTTGCAATTCGGAGCCAAGCTTGGTAGAAATTTGTGAGGGACAAATCGAAAGGCCAGTGGAGAAATTCGTATCGAAAAAAGAACTGTGCAGCATCTTTAAGGACCATCGGAGTTTTAGAAGTAACTTGCCAATGATAAACATAGAGATATAATTCTAAAATATGCATTTTTTAGATTTGGAAAGTTTTAAAGTCTGAAGATTTGCTGAAATTTTAATTTAGAATGATTTAATGATTTTAACACTTTTTCTGAACTTCTCATACGAGAAAGTGGATCCAATATAGTGAAGGAAATTAAGATTTGTTCATCATGTTCTGAATTTTCGTGTAATGATTTTATGATAAAAAATGAAACTTTTCCTGCATTTTTAATTAGATCCAGATTTTTTTTATATAAACTTTATTTATAAAATAATGAATACAGTTCAATTAGTCAATTTTTTCACCAAAATATGAAAATCGCACAATGAATAGCAATTTAAAACTACAGAGAATCATATTTTTCTTCCATATTAAGTAGTATTAGTTACATTTTGAATAGATTTAATTGCTTCGACTTTGTGGAATTTTAAATCTTTCCAAATTATGTCGCATGTTCATATATTATATTTTCATTTATTTAATACAATTTTCTATATGAATATCCGTTTCAAATCTATAGTTAAAAACAATCTTCCCACATACGTAAGGATAAGGAATGTTGTTGTCGTGTTCCACTTCACAACGGAAGGAGGGGTGCATTAGCTTCTGAGGGTATGGCCCCCTGAGCACCCGATGGCAGAAGTCTGACTTCTAGCTTAAACAGGACACAGACCCTTTTTAAGAGACATATTTCATTCATGCATTTCATTCATTCATCCACAGATCATAATTTAAATATGGAACAAAGAACGATAACCTCTGACCCAGAACCCCCAGTGGTCTTGCTCTCGACATGGAGGAATTTGTGGCCACTACAGATTTTACGGCGTCCGGCCACACACACTCGGAGAGTCTTTGACCGGCGAGATCGAACTCGCAACCTAAGGAATACGCGTCCAATACTCTACCAACCAGGATATCCCGGCCATGGAATGTTAAATTTAATGGTGAAATATCTTTGTGTTTCTTGTAAGATCAACATCAGGGTTTTGAATTGATGTATTGGAAACCAAAGAGTCATGCGCCTATTACTCAACTCAATGTGCAATCTGGATGCGTCTACATACCTCCTGCTAGTGACCTTATTAGTCTTTTTGTATTATTAAGCATCTTTAATGATCAATCATGTTATACTTGTTACTGCCAAATAATTAAATTTTAAAAACCAAATTATCTATCTATTAATTCGTAGTTTCAAAGAAGAGAAGGAATTTTAAGACATGATCTTTTGATATATGATTTCACTTGTATTTTTACCTCAATAACATCCTTAGATATAAAATAGAAGAAGCTGCGGAATCCAAAACCTAATTTTGAGATGCACGATGGAAAAATCAGAATCAAAATCACGTTTAAAAGAGAATTTTTAGCCTAGCTGTTTTATTAATTATCCTTCAGATGAAAATCTCAGCAAATTAAGAAATGCCACAATCCAATGAATTCTGAGTGGCAGGCATATTAAGCATTAATGAACTGATTGTAGAGTTATAAGAAATTTGCGAGGCAAAAAACAAAAACATGGAATTACATTCCCAATAAAATATTGATAATTCAATCTTTAAAAATGCTCATCCTAATTCGAGATTTGTTTTGATTTACCTTCTTTGAATTAACAAAAAACGGTACTATTCGGCTTTAATGAATTCTCTAAATTCTAAAAATGTACTCATATGCATTATGACTTATGAAAAATGTTGAGCGTGCGAATCACATGCTATATAGTTTGGCACACAGAAAAAAATATCCAGCGATCTCACATCGAAGTTTTGTAAACGATTGCAGCGCCACTGCAGTGGACACCTTGATACAGGAACTAAACGAAAGGCGCGAACTATCGAAAGAAAACAAAATCTCGTCGCCATTTTGAGCGCGTTGCTTGTTTTAGCTGAAATCTTAGATTCCCTTTTGATTCTTTCTTTTTCTGCATTTGAAATTATTATTTTACTTGGATTTATCATGTTTTGTGCCTTATCTCTTTTTTATAGGATTAGATTTTTCTTCATTATGCATCTTTTATATTTTTTGAGTGGATGCGAATGTCTGACCTTGTGTGACTTCGGATAAACCATTCAGAAAATTCTCTGTGAGCAAATTTAGATTTTATCTTCGATGTAGAAGTCAAAATGAAATACCTGGATTGATATTAATCAAGGCTCCTTTGGATGAGATCAGGTATGCTTAATAACTGTTTTGAAATTAAATATGAATTATGAATATAAATTTGAATGAATTAAAATGATCTTATTTAGGGAACATGTGAAGTTTCCGTTTGTGTTACTGAATAACTATCACGATTGTAAATTTAATCAAAAAATATTTCTAGTTATGTTTCGATATTTCTTAAATGTTTTTCTTAATATATTTTAATTAACATACTGCTGTAAATATGATGTGATGATATAATGTTTGCTATTTTTTATTGTGATTTTGCTAGTGTAATAGAGCTCTGAATTTGAGTGTTTGATACTTTTTCTGTGTTTATATCAATCTTGTAATAGATAATAATATTTTCTAGATATAATAAATGGTTTTGAAGTTTAAAAGGGTATGAGACATTTGACAGAAAATTTGCAGTAATTGTAAAGAATGTTAAATGTTGTGGCAAACATTTTTTATTCTTGTTTCTTAATTAACATTTTTTCTGATACTTGTACATAAGACATAGATTAACAAAATTTATTTGTCCACAAATTAAAGATTTATCTTATACATTTGAGGATTTCCTGTTATTGTATTTGGTTTAAGTCATAATTAGTGTGCCTCCCGAGTTTGTCGCCAATATGGCAAACCAACGGAACACTCTTCTAGCAACCCTAATGCTGTTTTGTTTATTACTTTTAACAATGGTTGAGTTGAACATGAACTGCGAATATTTTAAGAAAAATGTTAAATTAAAAGTAATAAAAAATTTCGTTTAAAGATTTTAATTTTGTTCTTTATTATAATTAAAAGCTTTTTGCAACTATTAAGATACTGCAATTTTATTTTTGATGTCAATAGAAATTAACGAACTTTATTCATTTGAAATTTTTACTTGTCAATATGCGCTTTAAATAGTCGTCTAAATTCAGATTTTACGAAATCTACTGCATTCTTACTTTTAAAGTCAGATGCAATGGAATTCTTCGCAGTTCTGGTCATTCTTTTTTTTCTTCTAACAGTTGGTTTCCTTGATAATTTGCTATGCCGGTAATTGTGCAAGAATAGTGGAATGGAAAACAGTATTTCGAATCGAATGGATGAAGGGTGAGTGGAATATGTATATATTTTTTGCGAGCTGATGAATTTAGGAAATAATGCTTGTTTGACATTTTGTATGGAGGATGGTTTGATTGCTTCTTCCTCTGTTGTTTTGATTATGCCCTGATTCTGTTATCCACACAGTCCTTATGTTCAAAGTGCTACTAGGCCCCCGCTCCAACGGCTAGCGAAGCCGTAGAATACATTTTTTTAAAGTTAAAAAATTATATCCAATGCCTTCAACAGATGCCGGAGACATCGCGTGCTCTAACTTTTGCTCTGCGCCCAGACTGGCGCAGCTGGTCTGAAAAAAATTATAGGGGAAAAAATCATAATTATATTGCGAAAAGTGGTAACTGTAACTATTCCACAGAAGTGTTTGTTTACTTTGTCCGCCATCTTTTTTCGAGACTTGGCATCTTTCGCGCGGCAAGTGGCTCACTAACCGTCAATTTTACCTGATTTTTAAGCGCATTATATTCCAGTAGGTGCTTAAAAACATTTGGTTTGAAAAATGATAGTAACATAGGGAAAAAGCAATTTACGTTGGAACTAACCCCTTTCAATGCACCAGAGTAATTTTCCCAGAACTATCTAGAATGTCGGTTTCAAATATGATAATTCCATTGCGAGCGGAATCGCTCATGCGGTGGTTTGAAACTCTTTTTTTTCCCTCAGTTCGGAGTTGGATGTCAACGGTGCTGTGCAAAGTCCAGTATCAATATTCTACTTAGTTTTTAATCCTTCCATGATTCCCGTCAATAGTTTATTTTGACTACGGCAATTTGGTAAGTTTATTTTACTGCAATAATTTATTGTTTAAATGCGATTAACGCATTCCTCTAAGGGATGCCAAGGAATTTTTATTGAATTCCGAATTTATATTTACTAACAACTTTAAGAAAATTTGATAAAATTTGATATTGAAATTGAAATTTGATATTGATATTTGAATAAATATCCGTAGTATAAGTTTTCTTTTCATTTTTGTATAATTGTCTAGAGTGATTATATTTACTGTCTTAATTCTTTTAAGCTTGCATCCAAATCTTTTGTTGCAATGAATCTGTTTGTAAAAATGTTGGACTGTTGATTATGTATGTTTATGTTCGGTAAATTCCTTATTTTTATTGGAGAATTTAACAAAGGTGTGTTCCTTCTCTGAGTTCGAACTATTTTACTTGAGTTCTTATTATCAAAGCTTTAATGTTATATAAAAGCGCGATTTTGAATCTTAGGATAATAAACATTTCTTTGTCAGATTTGATTCGTTTTACTGCTTTTTATTTAATTTGATTTAATTTATATTCAACAAGATGGTTTTTTTGCTATGAATCCTGATTTTGATTTTCTTTTACTAGAATTTTCATACTCACATCTACATATAATGAAGATCCTCAATGTTTCAAATCAATATAATAAAGTATTTATTAATTAGCAGTGAAGGATTAGTGATAATTTGAATTTATTTTTTCTCACCTTTAATATCAACAATTTCGATAGATTTTAATATGCCCAGCTTAAACATTTGCTTGTTTTCTTGTAAAGTTAAAAATTTACAATTGGGTGTCCTTAACTTTTTAGTGATTTTTTTTTACGCCGAGATGAGCGGTAAACCAACATTAACGTTAAGGAAAACAAAACATTATGGAAACCAGTTGTAAAACTTCATCCCTGAAATTTGTCACCAATCGAAGAGGCCCCAAAACATATTCATAAAGTAGCAATTTGATAATTCGGGTTTAGTGGGGCATTTGGCGAGTTTTGTTTGCTTCACAGTTAATGAATAGAACTTATATAAACAATTCTGTGGGTGTAATCAACATTTAATTCTACTTGATTCAAATTACCATCTGCTTTAAATTAGTAGCTTAAGTTTGATCCTATTCTATCTATGCTCCTATTTTGAATCTGCTCTTTTTTGAGAAGTTGGCAGTTCATGCTGTAAAAATGGTTTTAGTATATTTTACTATAAAATTCGTCTCTTTTTTTTTACTCTCTCAAATACGAATTATGTAGAAAATATTGTAACCGTCAAAAAATTCGAATTCGGGATTTTAACAAATTTCTGAGTTTGAAATTCATTTATTTGTAAAATGTTCATCGTCTATCTTTGAGAAAAATAATAAAAAAGCAATAGGGTTTATATTTTGATGAAATTTCATTTACGGTATTTATACCTAATTTACAAAATTCCATCAAATTTTGAGCAAACTTCTCTTACAGGAAAACTGTATCAGGCTGTTCGAATATAATTTAATAGCTTAAAAATATAGCTAAATAGATAAAATTCAATAATATAATTAACATTTATAATCTATACATCTATCAAATTTTGAGTGAAATGCAATAAGAGATTGGCCGTCTATTGGTCTATCCTTTTAGAAGCATGTAACAGTGATAGTGAAAACAATAAATTTCATCAGAATTAGCATCTTTTTTTCAAATGTAGTTCCATGTCAAATATTTATTTCAATGGTTTATGAAAACGATGCATTTAAAGTACGAATTCGATTTCAAGAAACTATTAACCGCTGCCGTAGGCGGTTGTTAATGGTGACCGAAAATTTGACAATTTCAGTCATCAAACTATATAGCATGTGAATCGAACTGATTTGATCTAAATTTGGTTAAAATGGTCATTAGTGTGCCCCCGAGTTTATCGCCACTATGGCAACCCAATACAAAGCTCTTGTAGTAACCCTAATGATGTTTTGTTTACTTCTTCCTACAATAGTTGAGTTGTACATGAGCTTCATCACTTTTCTGAAAACTTAAATCAAAAATAATAAAATAATATCAATTAAATATTTTATTTTTGATCTGCATTATAATTAAGATTTTTTATATAGTTAATAAGGAGTTTCAATTATATTTTTAATTCGAATATAAAATATTTATTCCTTTACTCGTTTTAAATGTCAGTATGCAATTTCACAAAATCGTCTGTTTTATTTCTTTACGAAGTCGTCTGGTTTCTTTCTTTAAAAACCGTCTGCAATAGAATTATTCGCATTTCTCGTCATTCTTTCACAGCTCTATCGTTCGCTAGTTATTATGTCGGCAATTATTCAAGAGTGGATTCCATTCACCTGGGATGGAAAAAAACATTTCGAACCTGAGAAATGGATGAAGGGTGATTGGATTAAATACTTCAAGTTTGTACATTATGTCTTTAAAATTTCCTATTAAATCCATTCTTTTTGCATCTTTGTCTTTCTCAATTATTTATTATTTACTGTTCATGTTATCGCACATTCCTTATATTGAATGTGCTAGCGAAGCTACTAGTTTCCCGCTCCCGTGGCTAGCTAAGCCGTGGGATGTTTTTTTAAGTTAAAAAATTCTGCCCGGTGCACCGGGCCTGAAAAAAAAAATAATAAAAAGATAATGCTTATCGATTAAAAAAATCATCATTATAGTGGGAAAAGTCGTAACCGTCACTAATCCATTAAAGTGTTTGTTTACAGTGTCCACCATCTTTATTGGCGACTTGGCATTCTTGGCGCGGCAAGGGGCACACTATAAGTAACCTTTACCCTAAATTTATGAAAATTTCGTTTTTTTTTGGGGGGGGTAGCCAGGATGACAATATCGATTCATTAAAATGTTAAATTCACGCCAAAGTTTAATATTTTGTGAAGTCTTGTACCCCAGTGCTATGTCAGGCGTTTACAATTGATAACATGTTTATTATAGCATGTGAGAAAGTTTTGGGGAGACCACTCTCCAGGTTTTATTGCATCTTCATGGCGTGTATACTATTCTTATAATTCGTTCAAATTAAATATGTTATAAAACATATGAACAGCTGACGAAAGTGTTGACTAATAAAAATTATTCAGCTATTGTTTCTAAGGAAATATGAATTTTATTATTCTTGAAGTCGATTAATTTTCCTTTATACAATGATTCCACAATACTTTTTTGCATTAATTTATTTTATTGTTCAATTAATCATACTTGTTTTACTTGTGGGTGTTTTTTTCATTTGATTGATTCATTTAATTCATTTTAATTAATCATTTTAATAAATTTATCTTTTTGTTCTAAAGCTGCACTTTTGAATAATTTAAGAATAATTAAAAGATCCTATTTGTTAATATTTTAGTGATTGCAAAATATATAATTATTAGTATTATCACAATGATTATAAATAATTGCATGACTTTGTTTATTGCAATACCTTTTATCAAACTAAAAATAATTCATTTTGACAAAAAAAA
>JAOUZG010023928.1:0-14695 GCA_026289955.1 Argiope argentata | reverse complement strand
AGTCAATGACTAAAATACAATACAGCAATTCTAGGTCAAATGTTTTTTCATATTTTTGATTAAAAAGACAAAATTTTAACTTTTAGAATGGTATTTACCGTCTTTCAGAGATTAATCGCTCATTAGTCTTTAAATTTCGGGTCTACACATTTCAGAAAAAGAAAATTTTGAAACTATGTCAGTCCATTTTTGAATGTGAAAACTAAAAAAAGGTTGAACTTTATTAGATGGAATCACGATCAAATTTGTAGATTTCGAACAAATTTCGAGCGAATCCATTCACAGGAAATTGGGATGTTCGAATATAAATGAATTAGACAAAACTTAGTGCTCAGATTAAGAATTGAATGATTCGATTCATTTCAAAATTTGTGTGAAATCCAATTAATCTGTCAATCCTGTCGATCAGTCGAATCCATATGAAAGATGCAACTCAAAAACAAATCAAATTAATATCGAACCTAGTTTTAAAATTCAAAACGAAGATCCTTTTAAAATTTTACATTAAGTCTGTCTCAGAATGAATCAACTTTAGATTAATCGCATATATGAAAATACAACAACACAAAAAATATATTAAGGCTTGTAAAAACGAAATAAGGAATGCAGTCTTGCCACTGAAACTATTCTAAAAATTTATTCGTTTCAAGATTTAATTTTGATATCCGTTTAAATTGAAAATGAAAATGTTGTATAAAATGAAGGAAATATGCTATATATGCACTTAAAAACATAATATGAAACGCATTTACTTTTCGTGAAGTCAAAGTAATTAAATTCACACCAAATGCGACAAATACTTTAACCTATATTGCAAAAATACGTTTTTCTGCCAAAGTTTTTATTCAATTCAAGTTATGGGAGATATTTTCCTATTTAGAAATATACTCATTTAAGCTTATTTTCCACTTTATGTATTGGGGGATTTTTTTGGATCTATTTCAGAAATGCAGGAAGAAGGTTTCTAAGATTTGATCACAAAAAGGTTGAACTAAAACTGGCTTTATGGGCAGTAAATTTCAATTTCTCAATCGATAATGCTTTTACTCGTTTATACATGATTATTTGAATAATATTATATATAGCATTAGAAGTTATCAAATGTTTTTTATCAATTAGCGAAATTCTTTCTCGTGATTAAACGTAATACTTTATAATGATATAAATTTATTAACGTACTTTGAGTTTATTATTAATGAAATTTAATTGTAAAGAAATTATTAAAAAAGAATATAAAAATAAAATCATATAATTAGCATAGTGCAAAATATTCATTTCAAAACATCAGCAAATGCAGTAAAACTATAAACAATATTTACATGCAGTAATACTGTAATTTTTATTTATTTTTTCGATTCAGCTTAAATTTGGACACAAGAAAATACGGAAAATTTATCTGATAAAGTAAAAAAAATCGTTGTAAATCTAATAACTGCGGATGACAGAAATCTTCAGATGTGAAGGAAATAAAGATTTCAGATATTGCTTGGATTTTAATGAATACGCTGGTTCAAATTATGTTTAAAAATGTTTGGAATAATATATAAACATTTTTTATAGAGAGAGGCATAAACTACATTGGAAACAAATATTGAAACTCACTGTAGTGACTGCTATCACTGCATTGCAACAAGGCACATGACTAAAAACAAGACTGCCGGAATTTAGGTTTATTTCGATGGGATTTTCTTCTTAAGTAATCACTGTAAACAAAAAGTTATTACAACTTTTGAAGTTGGTGGTGAAATGGTGATTTCTGGAGATAAATTGGTAATTACGTATTAGACAATCAATGTGCCAACGGTCGTCAATCACATCCAGCCAATTTATTTAGGTGGCCAGAGCTCTTTGATACAATTATTTGTCAGTTTTCACGTATAAACTCATCTCATGTCCATTCAAACACGCATTTTTAGATGGAATAATTTCATTATTTCAGTTGGTTGGGTGGTTGGTTGTGTGGGGTTTATTGGCACAAGAACCAGATTTGGCCATACTGCGCCAAGAAAATGGTAAAATTATAAAAGATAGAAGATATAATTCTTTGGTAAATTAAGACATGAGTGATGAGATTAAATCATATTGGTTCAATGAAAACAATGATTAGAGAGCAAAATTTAAAACCCTGTACCATACCAGTTTGAAACAATGATGTTAATGTATATGAACTTAAAATGAAAGTTAAACATACAGAATAATAAAAATTCTCATATACAGGTAAAAAACCCAATAGCCCTTAAGAACTTGAAAATATTTGGGTGGTATTTTTCACCCACCAGGTCCTGTAATGTGGAAGAAGTGAAGTTAAAAAACCAAGAACGATAAGAATTAAAAACTGGACATTCAATTAAAACATGAACAGTAAAAGGTACTTGACAGCTGTTGCACATAGGTGCATTTTCTCCAAATATTAGATGCTTATGGGTAAAGCGTGTATGACCTATACGGAGACGAGTCAATTTAACATCCATCTCACGTATAGGGTGAACCGACCAATAAAAAATGTCCGTTTTAATAAAATGTAATTTATTTTGGACCTGCAGATCCCATGAACTTTGCCACATAGAACAGATGTAGTGATGGATGGACCTTTTAATGTCACAAAAGGGAATTCCTATGTTTAAAAAGGTCGTTGCAGTCTTTGCAGCCAAGTCCGCCTTCTCATTACCCGAGATGCCGACATGACTCGGTACCCAACAGAAAATTATTTCGAACCCATCGTCTTTTAATAATTGCAAGAGAAATAAAATTTTAATGGCAAATGGATGCATCTGATTTCGGTAGTGAGAAAATGTCTTCAATGCACTCATGCTGTCTGTATAGATAACAAATTTACGCTGAGTAGAGGTTGAAATTTTTTGAAGAGCAAGGAAAATCACGACTAACTCAGCAGTAAAAACTGAACAACAATTGTGCAGGCGGTGGCTCAGTGTTTCAGATGGAAGAATGATCCCACAACCAACATAGCCATCTGATTTAGAACCATCCGTAAAAATGGGCACAAAAGACGAATACCGAAAACGGTGGTACAAAAAGAGCTGTTGGAGAACACAAGGATCAGTTAATTTGTCAAATTCCGTAAAAGGATTCAAGAAAGAAAACTGTGGGATGTCCCAGGGAGAAAAACAATAAGAGTTGGTAGTTTTAACATGAACGGTGTTAAGGTCCGAGTCAGGCAGAAGCAATCGGGCTCTCTCACAAAAGGGAAGGATGTGAGAGGGGCGGGCATTATACAGGCGACGAAGACTAACTGGTAATATTTCATTCAGTGGATGCTTAAGTACGGATTTTGTGCGGAAATAAAATATGGCAGACAGTTTCTTGCGTCTTAAAGAAAGAGGTGGCTGGTGACATGCAACATAGAGGCTTTCAACTGGAGAGGTGCGAAACGCACCAGAACAAATGCGCAAAGCAGAATGATGGACCGTATCTAGCCGTTTCAGGACAGACACACAGGCGGAACCATAAACCATACACCCGTAATCAATTCTCGAGAGAACTATTGCCTGATAAATTCGTAGAAGAGAGGTACGATCGGCGCCCCAAGATGTTCTGGAGAGCACTTTCAATATATTTAGTGTTTTTTCACACTTCTTCCGCAAGTGTAAAATATGCGGAAGGAAGGTGAGCTTTCGATCAAATATCACTCCCCAAAACCGAATTTCATCTACTACAGGAATAGGTATGTTTCGAATGGCAATATTTGGATCTGGGTGAAGGATCCTCTTCCGACAGAAGTGAACACATCTACTCTTCTCAGGAGAGATTGCGTGTCCATTATTATTGCACCAAATTACCACTCTATTGACTGCATTTTGTAACTGCCGCTCTATGAGATTCATATTGCTACCTTGGCATGAAAGCTGCAAATCATCGACATAAAGGGTTACATTTACTGATGATGGTAAAACCGATAAAATCTGACTGATATGAATTATAAAAAGTGTAACACTGAGGACACTACCCTGGGGAACACCCTCAGTTTGTATAAAACTATTTGAGTAAACATTACCAATACGAACATGTTGGTTGGTTGGTTGGTTGAGTGAGGTTTATTGGCGCAAGAGCCATATTAGTCTATACTGCGCCAATCAAATGGTAAAAGATAAAAAACACTCGTTTGTTTAACTAGAACAGATATATTAAGGAAAAATAGTGTAAATATAATTTAAAAAATTATTACAGTGAAACTTTAGAACTATGTGCCATGAAAATTTGAAATGATGAAACACGAGCTTAAAAGGAATGTTCAACAAAACCAGAAAAGTAAAAACTCTATATACAAGTAAAAAACCCAATAGCATTTAAAAATTTAAAAACATTTCGGTGGTATTTCTCGCCCACCAAGTCTTGTAATGTTGGAGGCGAGGTAAAAAAACGAGTACGATAACGATTAAATACAGGACATTCAATCATGATATGAAACACAGTAAATTGTACTTGACAATTGTTGCACATGGGTGCTTTCTCCCCAAATATCAGATATTTATGAGTGAAGCGCGTATGCCCTATACGGAGACGAGTCAATTTAACATCCATCTCACGTATAGGGTGAACAGGCCAATAGAAAATATCCGTTTTTATAAAATGTAATTTATTTTGGGTCTGCAGATCCCATGAATTTTGCCATTTAAAATAGATGTAACGATAGATGGATCTTTTAATATCGCAAAAGGGTATTCCTATGCTTAAAAAAGTAGTTGCAGTTTTTGCAGCCCAGTCCGCCTTCTCATTACCCGAGATGCCGACATGACTCGGTACCCAACAGAAAATTATTTCGAACCCATCGTCTTTTAATAATTGCAAGGTGAATAAAATTTTAATGGCAAATGGATGCATCCGATTTTGGTAGTGCGAAATTGTCTTCAATGCACTCATGCTATCGGTATACAGAACAAATTTACGCTGAGCAGAGGTTGAAATTTTCTGAAGAGCAAAGAAAATTGCCACTAACTCAGCAGTAAAAACAGAACAACAATTATGAAGACGGTGGCTCAGTGTTTCAGATGGAAGAATGATTCCACAACCAACATAATCATCTGATTTAGAGCCATCCGTAAAAATGGGCACAAAAGAAGAATACCGAAAACGGTGGTACAAAAAGAGCTGTTGGAGAACAAAAGGATCTGTTAATTTGTCGAATCCAGTAAAAGGATTCAAGAACGAAAGCTGTGGGATATCCCAGGGAGGCAAGCTATACGGGTTGGTAGCTTTAACACGAACAGTGTTAAGGTCTGAGTCAGGCAGAATCAATCGGGCTCTCTCACAAAAAGGAAGGATGTGAGAGGGCCGGGCATTATAAAGTCGACGAAGACCAACTGGTAATGAAATTTCATTCAGTGGATGCTTCAGCAAGGATTTTGTGCGGAAATGAAATAAGGCAGACAGTTTCTTTCGTCTTAAAGAGAGAGGTATCTGGTGACATATAACATACAGACTTTCAACTGGGGAGGTACGGAACGCACCAGAGCAAATGCGCAAAGCAGAATGATGGACCGTATCCAGCCGCTTCAAGACAGATAAACAAGCGGAACCATACACCATACACCCGTAATCAATTCTGGAGAGAACTATTGCCTGATAAATTCGTAGAAGGGAGGTACGATCGGCGCCCCAAGATGTTCTGGACAGCACTTTCAAAATGTTTACCCTTCTCACACTTTCTCCTGAGTTGTAAAACATGCGGGAGGAAGGTGAGCTTTTGATCGAAAACCACTCCCAAGAAGCGTACTTCATTCACAACGGGAATTGGGGAGCCTTTTATTTGAATATTGGGATCCTGATGAATGCTTCTTTTGCGACAGAAATGCACACATCTACTCTTCTCTGGGGATATAGTATGACCATTGTTATTGCACCAGGATAATAATTTATTCACTTTGCAATTGTCGTTCTATTAAATTCATATTGCTGCCTTGACATGAGATCTGCAGGTCGTCATCATAAAGTGTTCCAGTAACAGATGAAGGCAAATGATTTAAAATCTGGCTGAGATGAACAATAAAAAGAGTGACACTGAGGACACTACCTTGCGGAACACCCTCAGATTGAATAAAATGATTAGAATAAACATTACCAATTCGAACACGAAAGGAACGTTGTGTCAAAAAGTTTTGTAAAAATATGGGCATGTTACCCCTAAAACCTAGAGTAAAAAGTGTTGAAAGAATGCCGTAGCGCCATGCACGGTCGTATGCCTTTTCAATGTCAAAAAATATTGAAACAAGGTGGTTTCGTCTTACAAAGGCATTGCGTATTTGGGTTTCCAGTAGAACGAGGTTGTCGAAGGTTGAACGACCTCTTCGGAAACCACTCTGCAACGGAGAGATGCATCCTTGTTTTTCTAATTCGAAAACTAGGCGAGCATTGACCATGCGCTCGAAGGTCTTACAAAGGCAATTTGTAAGAGCAATGGGCCTGTAGTTTAGAGGGACAGATGGTTCTTTGCCAGGTTTTAATATAGGAATCACAATAGCTTCTCGCCATTGTGAAGGGTATTTCTGCTCAGTCCATATTCTGTTAAAAAGCAGTAACAGATTGGACAGGGAATCAGTATTCAAATGGCGAAGCATGTTATATGTGATCCCATCTGGCCCAGGACTGGTATCATGGACTTGAGACAAGGCCATTTCCAATTCAATCATCCCAAATTCGCAGTTATATGGAATAGTACGTCGGGTTTGAAAGTGCAAAGGCAACCGTTCCGCACGGTTCTTAATTGTCAAAAAATGAGTGTTGTAAGAGTCAGTTGCGGAAACCTGTGCAAATGCCTGGCCAAGAATGTTTGTAACGTCTAATGGGCTCGAATACATCATATTATCCGTTTTTAAAACAGGAATCGAAGTTTCATTATAGATCCCATTAGCAGCCTTAACTTTTTTCCATAAAACTTTACTTGTAATAGAGGATGTGATGGATGAAACAAATTTAGCCCATGATTCCCTTTGGCTACGACGCCGAATGCGGCGAGCAAGTGCTTTGGCTCTTTTAAAAGCAATCAAGTTCTCAGTCGTTGGGTACCTTCTAAATATATTCCAGAGTTTTTTTTGTTTCTTATGACTGTCGCGGCAAGCTTCATTCCACCACGGTCTACGAAATTTTCTTAGACGTGGGGAGGTTTTTGGAATGGTGATGTTAGCGGCTTTTAGTAATGTATCAATAATATTTTGTACAGCTTTCGAAATATCTGAATCTCTGACCATAGCCTCATCGATAACTGCCAGTTGGGAGAATGCAGTCCAGTCTGCCCGCTGGAACAGAAAACGTGGGGGACAAATAGTCACACTGCCGCTATCAGCATGGGAGATAACCAGGGGGAAATGATCGCTATTGTGCAGATCATCCCCAACGCTCAAATCTAACAACGGTAGCAATTCAGGAGAGCATATGGCCAGGTCAAGGCAGTGGAAGCTGCGTGTGGGTGCATGGAAATAAGTTTGTTCGTTAGTATTTAGCAGACAGAGACAGTTATTTGAAATAAACTGCTCGATCTGCTGCCCACGAGTGTTTGTACTATCCGAGCCCCAAAGAATACTGTGCCCATTGAAGTCTCCGAGTATAATAAATGGTTTTGGAAGCTGGTCCACTAAGATATCGAGGTCTTGTTGGTGTATGATATTGTGAGGTGGAAGATAAATATAGCAGACTGTGATCAAAGCTCGTATATGAACTTGCACAGCCACAGCCTGAAGAGACGTATGTAATAGGAGATGTGTGTTCGGATAAAGGTTTGAAGTGAAAATGCAGACACCTCCCGAGCCATGAGATCCATTACCTGCGTCTTTCCGAACACAGTTATAACCTCGTAATTTTAAAGGAATGTTGGGTGTCAAGAGGGTTTCCTGAACACCGAAACAGACAGGATGAAATTTGTTAATAATGGACTTAATATCCTGCAATTTGGACCGAATGCCGCGACAATTCCAAGAAACAAAGGTACCCATTAAGAGAGATGCTTGGCTGGAGAAAGAATGAAAGCATTTGTTTGAATTGCCGGATCATCGCAACTCATTTCAAGTTCGTCGTCATCCTCAGAGGGATGTAACTTTATATCAGGGCTATGAGATTTTTCCCCAAAAATAGTTGTTAAGTCCTTATGGACATTACCTTGCATCGCCATCCCCAAGGCGACGGAATTTTTGGATGTTGATTTCTTTAACTTCTGAGGAAGATCTTTTTGCGAAATACCACGTTTTGCTAGTTTTAATGTTAATGATCTTGGTGTTTTGCTTTTAGATTTGGTCTTCACAACCTTAGGGGTCTCGGAAGTGCTTTTAATTGATTGTGCAGAGTCAGAATCCGTAAGATTTACAGGTTGTTTAGATTTCTTAGAATTCTGTACACAATTTTCACATGAACAATTTGAACAAAAGGTTTTTTGAATTGCAGAAGCATAACTTTTACCAGGAGAAGGTGTTTGCATTTGAATCTTACGCCTAGCTTCGGGGTAGGTAAGGTCTTCTTTGAACTTAATAATAGTGATTTGTTTCTCTAATACCCAGCGCGGGCATGATCGGGAATAAGAAGGGTGATCTCCACTGCAGTTCACGCACTTTTCTTGTGCTGAACATTGCTGGCTATCATGATCTTTTCCAGCACAGCGGGCACATGTTAAAGACCCACGGCAATTCACTTTAGAATGGCCAAAGCGCTGGCATTGGAAACACCTTAGGGGATTAGGAATATACTGTCTCACTGGTAATCTAATGTAACCGGCATAAGCGAATTCAGGTATTTTAGCTGTGTTGAAGGTTAAGATGTGGTGTTTGGTCTCAAGAATCTCTCCATCACGCCGAATAGTGATGCGGCGTACATTTATAACACCCTGCGGTTTCATCTCTGACTCAATTACTTCGAGGGGAACATTTAGCAATTCTCCGCATGTAATTACACCTTTTGACGAGTTTAAGGATTGGTGCGGATTCACTGTAATTGGTATAGTTGCTAGATTTTTTAGTTTTTGTATCTGTTGGGCTTGCTTTCGAGAATTAACCTCAACAAGCAAGTCACCAGATCGCATTTTTTTTATTGATGTTACATCTCCGACTGTTCCCGTAACAGCCTTATGAACGAGAAATGGAGATACATTATTAAAAGTTTCATTAGCATTAGAGACACGTTTGATAACAAAAAAACTATCGAAATGGTATGAATTAGTAGAAATTGTTGCTTTATGATGCCCACTGAAGGGACCACGTTTGGAGGAGCCCATACGATATAAAATGAGTTCGGGTCCGACGGCACCACCCACCACGGAGTCCAACAAGGGAAGGCAGCCACTGGCTCTGGCCATTTCCAGCCTCAGCGCTTACCTTAGTGCTAGCCAGTACCTATACGCTCGGAGTTACCCCCGGGGACAGTGACCACCCTTAACGCCAAGCCCAAGGAGTAACCCCTTCGCTTGATCCCTAGCAAATCTAACAACTCAGGTTGATAGTTACCGGCCGATTGACACACCGGGGACCACAGTGCACCACCCGTCTAATGGGTTGCCACGCACGGCCAACACGTGGGGTTTTTAGCTGTCCATGAGAAGCAAGAAGCAACAGAGCGGCGACAGCTTCTCATGGAGAGCTCCCTCGCTTGCCATCGAGGGAAAGAAGGATCAAGCAGACAGCAGAAGGCGTAGAGAAGAATAAAATATAAATGGAGGAAAGATCCCTGGGAACCTCGGGATTGGGACACCCGTACTCACCTATAGAAGGTGAGCCCCTGAGGGGTTACCAATACGAACACGAAAAGTACGAAGAGATAAAAAATTTAATAAAAAAGTGGGCAAATTTCCTCTAAAACCAAATTTAAAAAGTGTGGAGAGTATACCATAGCGCCATGTACGGTCATATGCTTTCTCAATGTCGAAAAAAACGGATACAAGGTGGTTCCTCCTAACAAATGTGTTGCGTATCTGGGTTTCCAATATAACGAGGTTATCAAAAGTAGATCGACCTCTTCGGAAGCCACTTTGCAACGGGGAGATGCATCCTTGTTTTTCAAGTTCATGCACAAGACGAGCATTGATCATGCGCTCAAAGATCTTACAAAGGCAATTCGTTAAAGCAATGGGCCTGTAAATCAAAGGGTTCGATGAATCTTTACCAGGTTTTAATATTGGAATGACAATAGCTTCGCGCCATTGTAAAGGGTACTTTTGTTCAGTCCAAATTCTATTGTACAGAAGTAACAGATTTGAAAGAGAAGTGTCATTCAAGTGGCGAAGCATATTGTATGTAATTCCATCAGGCCCTGGACTGGTGTCATGGGTATTAGATAATGCTGTTTTCAATTCGTACATCCTAAATTCACAGTTATAAGAATGATTGCTTCGGTCATTAAAATACAAAGGCAACCGTTCCGCGCGATTCTTAATTGCCAGGAATTCAGAGCTATAAGAATCAATTGCGGAAACTTGTGCAAATGCTTTACCTAAAATGTTGGCAACGTCTAATGGGGAAGAATACTTCACATTATCCTTATTTAGAACAGGAATGGAAGATGCGTGATATAGGCCATTAGCAGCTTTCACCTTTTTCCATAAAGTTTTGCTAGATGTAGAGGATGTGATAGAGGATACGAATTGAATCCAGGATTCCTTCTGGCTACGGCGGCGTATACGACGAGCAAGTGCTTTTGCTCTTTTAAAAGCGACAAGGTTCTCTGTAGTAGGGTACCTTCGAAACTTGTTCCATAATTTTTTCTGCTGTTTATAACTATCGCGACAGGCGTCATTCCACCACGGTCGGCGAAATTTTCTTAGACGTGGTGAGCTCTTTGGAATAGTGGAGGTTACGGCACATAGTATAATATCTACGACATTTTGAACTGCTTCTGAAATATCAGTAGTATTTATCATAGTCTCTGTGACGTCTGCTAATTGCGAAAACTTAGCCCAGTCTGCCCGCTGGAATAGAAAACGTGGAGGACAAAAAGTCGCTCCACCGCTATCAGCATGGGAGATAATAATAGGATAGTGATCGCTATTATATAAATCGTTGCTAACTGACAAGGTTAGCAACGGTAGTAGTTCAGGAGAACATATGGCCAAGTCAAGACTGTGGAAGGTGCGTGTGGGTTCATGAAAGTATGTTATTTCATCATTATTGAGCAAACAAAGACAATTATTGGAAATGAACTGTTCTATTTGTTGCCCACGAGAATTTGTGCTGTTCGAACCCCACAAAGTACTATGGCCGTTGGTTAGGTTAGGTTGTTTTGGTTTTTTGGCACAAAAGCCAGATATGGCCATGCTGCGCCAATCAAATACTATGGCCGTTGAAATCACCAAGTAGGACGAAAGGTGAAGGAAGCTGGTCAACTAAGTTGTTAAGATCTTGCTGACAGATGACATCATGAGGCGGTAAGTAAATAGAACAGACTGTCACTAAAGTTTTTACGTGAACTTGTATAGCCACAGCCTGCAGAGAGGTATGTAGGGTGATAGGATTGCTTGGATATAAATTGGAAGTAAAAATGCAGACCCCTCCAGAACTATGAGCTCCACTGTCTGCATCCTTCCGAACACAATTGTAACCACGTAATTTGAATGGGAAATTTGACTTCAAAAAGGTCTCTTGAAGACCAAAACAAACCGGATGAAATCTGTTAATTATTGTCTTAATATCTTGAAGTTTGGAACGAATGCCGCGACAATTCCAAGAAAGGAAGGTACCCATTAAGAGAGAGGTTTGTGAGGAGAGAGAGAATTAACATTCGTTGGAGTTGCCTGATCCTCGCAACTCATACTGAGCTCATATTCATCCTCAGACGGATGCAGTTTAATATCAGGGCTATTTAGCGTGCCTCCAAATATAGACTGTAAGTCCTTATGGACAACGCCTTGCGTCGCTAGCCCTAATGCGACGGAATTTTTTGACACTGAATTCTTCAGTTTCTTTCTTAAATCCTTTTGCGTAAGACCACGTTTGGCAAGGTTTAACGTCAGCGATGTCTGCGATTTTGATTTCCTTCTAACATGTTTTGAAGTATCATCATTAGCTTTCAGAGAATTTTCAGTATCAGAATCGGATGTTTTTTCAGGGTTTGATGTATTTTTGGAAAGTTTTAGACATTGATCACAATGACAATTTTCACAGTAATTTTTTTAATGCTGAAGCATAACTAACACCTGGAGTCGGGGTTTGTGCCTTAACTCTGCGTCTGGCTTCGGGATAAGTTAGATCTTCCTTGAACTTCATTGTCATGACTTGCTTTTCCAGTGTCCAGCGTGGACAAGAGCGAGAATATGATGGGTGATTGCCTCCACAGTTTACACACTTCTCTTGTGCGGTACACTGTTGGCTATCATGACCTTTTTGCGCACAGCGGGCACAAGTAAGAGACCCGCGGCAATTCAATTTAGAGTGGCCAAAGCGCTGGCACTGAAAGCATCTTAGTGGGTTAGGGATGTATGGCCTCACCGGTAATTTTATGTAGCCAGCATAAACATACTCCGGTAATTTAGGAGTTTTAAAAGTTAGAATGTGATGTTTAGTCTCAAGTAGCTGTCCGTCACGTCGTATAGAAATTCGACGGACGTGTGTAACACCTTGAGATTCTATTTCAGAAATTATTAGCTCTACGGGAAGATTTAGTATTTCACCGCAGGTAATGACGCCTTTAGAGCTGTTCAAAGATTGGTGAGGGGTCACAGAGACTCTTATTGTTGCCAAGGATTTCAGTTTTTCTATTTGCTGTGCTTGTTTGCGGGAAGAAACCTCCACAAGCAAGTCGCCAGATCTCATCTTTCGGATCGATACAACATCACCGACTGTAGCATTTATTGCCTTTTGCACAAGTAATGGAGAGACTGATTCAAAAGTTTCATTTTTGTCGGAAATTCTTTTTATGACAAAAAACCTGTCAAAATGGTCATGATTATTTGTAGAGATTGTAACTTTACGATGCCCACTGAAGGGACCCTTTTTGGAAGCGCCCATATGATATGAAAAGTGATTCGGGTCCGACGGCACCGCCCACCACGGAGCCCAACAAGGGAAGGCAATTACCGGATTCTGGTCATTTCCAGCCTCGGCATCCACCTTAGTGCTAATCAGTACCTATACGCTCAGAGTTACCCCCCGGGGACAGTTGGTTGGTTGGTTTTGTGGATTTTAATGGCGCAAGAACCAGTTTTGATCATACTGCGCCATACGTATGGTTAAAATATATTAAAAAATATTATGCATGTAAAAGTTAAATATTAAAATGCTTTATGATTCAAATGTTTGTCGCCTCTTAAAAAGAAACAAGATCCTTAAATTACAAAAATTGTAAAAGATTAAATAAAATGGTAAATATCAATAGCTTTTAAAAATTTAAAAATATTGCCATGGTGGGGCTCACCCACTAGCATTCGCATGTCCAGTGATGAGCAGTTAAAAAACTGTATACGGTGAAATCTAAAATTAGGACATTCAATTAAAACATGATAAATGGTGAGATTTACAAGGCACTTTGAGCAAGTAGGAGCTCTTTCGCCGAATAAAAGATGTCGATGAGTTAAGCGGGTATGGCCAATGCGGAGTCTAGTCAATTTGACCTCGAGCTCACGCACTGGAAGAGCCGTCCATAATGTAATTGTAGGTTTGATATAATGCAATTTGTTATTAGATTTTTGATTCCATGATTCTTGCCATTTAGAATGAATAAAATGCGTATATGAATTCTTCGCATCGTCAAATGGCACATCACGATTTATAAATAAAGACGCTGTTTTCGCAGCGTTATCAGCCTCAACATTTCCCATTATTCCAACATGACTCGGAATCCAGCAGAATAAAATCTCATAGTCCCTGTTTTTTAAAGTTCTCAAGAGACTCAGAATTTCCAAGGCTGTAGGATGAATTTGATTATGAAAATGAGATAGTGTTTTCAAAGAACTCATGCTGTCGGTATAAATACAAAATTTGCGCTCGGTAGAGAGAGCAACATTTTGTAGAGCATAGAGAATTGCCGTTAATTCAGCAGAAAAAACGGATAAAGAAGTATGCATACGATAACTAAGGGTTTGTGTATTGAAAACGATACCACATCCAACATAACCGTTGGACTTCGAACCATCAGTGAAAAGAGGCATATGAGTCGAATACTGACAGCGATGAGAACTAAATAGTTTCTGAAAAATTACTGGAGCCGTTGTTGGTTTCTCAAATCCATGAAATGGATTTAGAAAAGAGAATTGAGGGATATCCCAAGGTGGAAATAGTAATGGATCATGTGTTTGAATAATTACATCGTGGAGTTCCGAATCTTCAAGGAGTAATTTCACTCTCTCACAAAAGGGAAGAATGTGAGAGGATCGAGCAGCATATAATCGCTGAAAGCGAACAGGAAGCATCAAAGAGTGCAAAGGATGTTTCTTGATTGACAATGCACGCAAGAAATATTGGACGGATAATTTTTGGCGTCGTAAATTTAATGGCAACTGGTGACAGATAATATACAGACTCTCTATTGGAGAAGTTCGAAAAGCTCCCGAGCAAATTCTTAGGGCAGAGTGGTGTATGGTATCCAGTCTACGTAGAACTAAAAGCCTTGCAGACCCATACACCATACAACCGTAGTCAATGCGTGAAAGAATAACTGCCTCATGAATTCGAAGTAAAGATGTACGATCTGCTCCCCAAGTGGTTCTTGATAGCACCTTCAGAATGTTCAATAACCTGTCACACTTCTTCCGCAGATGTAAGACATGCGGAAG